>CAUYRT010001147.1:0-36539 GCA_963574885.1 Lepilemur ruficaudatus
CCTTTCTTCTAGCTCAGAAAATTTAAAAACAAGTTAACAAGCTGTTTTAATTGCTATAGTCTTATAGTATAGTTTGAAGTCTGGTAAATTGAAACCTCCCATTTTGTTTTTATTGCCTATGATTGCTTTTGCTATATGGAGTCTTCTCTGGTTTGAGGTATCATCTTCATCCTGATCTTCCCTCTGGGTAATACTTCTTTACTTTATTGTAGTCACAGGCCCAGAATGAAAAAAAAAATTATTTGAATTCAAATTTACCTTGACTAGTTACTTAAGCTCTTTGAGGCTTAATTTCCTCTGAAATTATTTCATGTATTTATTCAGCTAATAATTATTGAGTAACTATTGTGAATAGTCATTTAGCTTAGAACTGGGAATACATCTGTAAACAAGACAGTCAAACTCCCTAAATGCCTAGGGTTTACATTCAAGATTAAAAGCATTAAGTATACAAGCAAACAAATAAGAAAAATTCCAAAAGTGGTAAGTGCTACAAGAAAGTGCAATAGGATGATGGAAACAAAAAGAACTGGGGATGGAAGGGTTAATTTCAATGGGCTGATTGGGAAAGGGATCTTTGATGAGAAGACAATAATTTGAACTAGTACCTAAAGAATTAGAGGAAGGCAGCCGTATGATGATATGGGGGAAGCATGTACTGGGCAAATGAAAAAGAAATACAAAGATCTTGACGATCCCTGGTGTATCAGAAGGACATAGGAAAGCCAGTATGCCCAGAACTTAGTGAGCAACAGAGATTGCTTGGAAGTAAAGTCAAAGAAGTAGGCAGGGGCAAGATCAGATCAGGAATGTTATGATAAGGATGCTGAGATTTATTCTAATTGTAACTGACAGTTAATGGAAAATTGGTTAAAATCAGCACTGTTCAATAAAAATTTCTATGATGATGTAAATATTGTGCACCTGTGCTATTTGATGCAGTAGCCATTAGCTACGTGTGACAATTTAGCATTGAAAGTGGGGCCAGCGTGACTGAGAAACTGGCTATTTTATTATTTTTAATTTTCATACAAATTAA
Source organism: Lepilemur ruficaudatus (assembly GCA_963574885.1). Taxonomy (NCBI): domain Eukaryota; kingdom Metazoa; phylum Chordata; class Mammalia; order Primates; family Lepilemuridae; genus Lepilemur; species Lepilemur ruficaudatus. Next base: position 1,040 of record CAUYRT010001147.1, read on the forward strand.
ATTAATCCTAAATTTAAAATTTCAATTTGATAAAATTTTTATATTTCAATAATTTAACCAATTTAATTAAAATTCTTAACTCAATAAAAATTAATTAATTGATAATTAAAAATAAATTTAATAATTTAATTTAAATGTAAATTGTATTATGCGGCTCAAGATAAGAAGTGTTCTAGATAGAGAGTTAAGTGTTGGCTCAGATAAAGAATTTTTCAATGTGTACCTCAGATCTCTCTTGGTCCATGAGGGCCCACCTCAAGGGAGCAATGAATCCAAGACAGTTGGATTTGGGGCCCCATCACACTTTTTTAAATAGTAGAAACTCTACTTTTATCTGCTTTATTTATTGGATCTTTCAAGAAATTACATTTAGAAAAGAACAGACACCTTAACAAAAATTGGGGATCGCTCAACACTGGATTAATAAGAACAGCACTGAAGTCAGAGCAATATACATTCAAATAATAGCTTGATCACTTGCTACTTTATAGAAAATTACAGACACTGTACCTTAGTTTTATCACCTGTAAAAACGGATACAAATAATACCAACCCCATAAGTCACTTGTGTGGATTAGATGATAGAACTCAGGCAGAGCATTTAGCAGAATGCCTGGCCCAGAGTACGTACTTGTAGTAAGTAACACTATAATTATTGTTATTCTAAGTAGGACTGATTCAGAGGGTTTGGGTTCCTATTAATAATAGCCGGGAAGTCAGTTACTTTGATAATCTGAACATTTCAAAGACCTCACTATTACCTTCTTCAAGGTTATACAACTATAAAGGATATGAGTTGAGATTTGAATCTAGGTTACTATGATTCTAGAATTAGTGACACTAACCACTCCACATACATCAGTGAAATTATACTGTGAACATATTCTTTAAATTAATAAATATTCAATTCAGTAAATGCACATGGCAAAGGAAGCATTGTTAATGATTGTTATGAAAGTATCCTCATCATAATGAGAGCCTATTGGTATTTCACCAATTTAAATTTCTTTCAAGTGCTTCCAAAAAGCCAACTACTCTATATTATATTTTAAATTTTAGCCTAAAAATTCTCAGCTGGGGCTAGTACACTTGTCTCCAGACAATTCTGGTATTTATTTCCCACTAAGAACCCCTGCTGCTCTTGTTAATTGGATAGGTAGCATCTGGGAGCGTTCATTTGTTAAATCATGCTGTAATTCTATTACATAGATACTATTATTATTTCTATTCTATATTAAATGAAACTGATACTTTGAAAGGTTAAGCAACCTGTATAAGGTCACGTAACTAGGAAATGTTTGACCTAGGATTTGAACCCAGTGACTGTCTGGGAGAACAAATCCTGGAGTTAGAGACAGGAATCAGTGTCATACTGCACAAAAGGGGAACATGTTTTCATAACCCAGTAGGTGGTTGGAATGATTAAATGGAATTGTGGTAAAACCCTTTTCAATTTTATGGAATTGAAATTTCAAATGCCATAGAAGTTACCTTTTTTCAAGACATAACTGGTTAACTGGAGAGTACACAAGGCAGAGAATGACAAAACTGATGTCATCCCTAAAGTTGACAGACTAGGCAAGTACCCTGTAGGGTCATTTGTCCTAGACCTTGAGCTTGTCCAGTAAGCTTCTTAGAAATGACTTGTAGAGAGTTGGTGAACTAGGAGAGAAAACATACCACTACCACCCTTAATTGCTAACGTAAGCTAAATTCAGCTTTTATGACTTAAACAGTTGCATCAATACTGTTAACCATTTATCATGAATAAAGCTACAATAATCTTAACAATTTTAAGCTATATAATATATAAAATCCCCCAGCCTTAACTGGGTTTCTGCCAAGCCCTGACGATCTAGAGCAAAGAACACTTAACAAATAAGGGAACCAATAATATTGCCAGCCTAGAAACAAAAACTGATACGCATAAACAAAGCATTCATTGATACTTATTTCATGAATATTTAGGGAAGCCCCTATGTGCCAAGCAGTGTTGTTAGGTGCTTGAGATACAGAACAGAGCAGATAAAGTCCCTGCCCTCACGAAACTTACATTCCAATAGGACAGATGGACAGTCAACCAAACAGTAAATCAAAAACTGCTACTAATAGACAGTAATGATTAATTCTAGGAAGAAGACTACAGCACTGTAAGTGTTAAGGTTATTTTGGACAGGGTAGTCAGAGAAGGCTGCCCGTAGGAAACAGCCTTTGAGTAGGGATTGGATGAAGTGAGGGAGTTGGTTTGCGAATTTCTGTAATAGGAGACTTCAAACTGAGAAGAGAGAGGAGGTGAAGGAGTTTTGAGAAGAAATGAACTTGGGGCATTTGACTGGAAGCAAGGAGCCCGGTGCGCCTGGAGCTGAGTGGCCTGGGTGAAGAATAGCAGGAAGTGGAACCGGGGAAGTGGCTGTCCTTGTAAACCATGCTTGGAGCTGTAGATTGTTGTGCTACTGGAGGGCTTTGAGTGTGAGGAGGGACATGGTCTGATTTACATGCTGAAAACACCATTTTGTTGCTAGATGGAAAATAACCGTGGGGAGGCAAGTGCGGGAGCAGGGAAACTTGTTAGAAGGTTATTATTACGTTAGGCTTGTCTAAAAATGAAGATGGCTTGGACCAGAGGGGAGCTGTGAAAGTGATGAAAAGGGGTCAGATTTAGGATATATTTTGAAAATAGTGACTATAGCATTTACTGACGGATTATATGTGGTTGTGAAAGAAAGAGGAATCTAGAAAGAGTTTACTATGTGAGTAAAGCAAATGAAAATTTCCTGGAGATCCCTTTTCAAGGATTAGTACATTTTGCACAGAGCATGGAGACTGGCAAGTATTAAATTTCTAATAAATATTAGAAATTGTTTTTATTGTCATTTCTCCACAAACATGTATTAGGCCCCAAATAGGTGAGTGTTTCAGCTACTATTCTCTTTTCTAGAATAAGTATAAATATAAAAATGACAACTTCCTTCATGATGTCCATACAATGGTTAGCAGCTCTCTCACTTCTGAGTCTCTTTCTTAACAATTTACTTTTTGTAACAAACTTATGTATCTTATCCATTTCTCTTTTAATCATCATTCTACCCTCGGGTTGTTTCCACACCCACCATCTTCATTATTTCTACTGTGTTCACACACTTTTGTTCTTTATGGAAGCTTGAATCCATCTGGAGTTATCCTCTGCTACATTAATGTTCTTTCAACCAATTGGAGACATCAGTTACATTACATCGATTCAATAAAATGTTATGCATCCATTAAAAAGGGTAGATTAAAAGGAACTAACATCATAGATTTTCCAAGTTTCAAAAAGAGCAAGTTACATAAATATTTTTCTCAGCATTTAGCAAAGATTAAATATAATCTTTTATATGAAAGAAGCCTTTCAATTATGGATATTTTTTCTTCTTTACAATGGTTTTCTTTAAAGAATAAATATTATTTTAAGCATAATTCAATGCTTTAACATTATGGTGAGTGTTTGTGGCACATGCAATGTTTATGAGGCCCCAGCCCATTTTTTTTCTTCTGTAAGAGTTTTGCCTTCCCTTGAGTCTTTGAACAAAAAAGGTTGATTGCCTTAATTTTCAAGCAAGTTTCCCTCAAAAGGAAGTGAGAACTTAAAAAGAATTGTCTTTTACAGCATTTAGCAGAATGCTCCTCTATTCTTCCTCAGCTGCAAAAGAGCCTTGATGTGACTAAAGCTAATATCCATAAAGACAAGAGTGATGCTTTTCTAGTCCTTCCTGTTAGCAAAGGCTATGATGTCAGGAAATTACTGACAGCCAAAGAAAGTCTTTGCAGAAATTGCTAGATTCCCAAAGGCCTCTGGAAAACACAGGAACTTGGATAGGAACATAGTTTGTTACCTGGGAAATTCTGAAAACTCCATTAAAATAGACCTACAAGGACTGTGGTATAAACAAGGTGTCACTGGGATTTTCAGTATTATCCATTTTTCTCAAAGTCATCCCCAGCAGACTGGCAAAGTGTGAAACTTTCTCTTGTTTATTACTTTTGATTTCCTCCCCATTCCAGTTTTTTTCCCTGTTGCCTGACTATCTATGTTTGTTTCCCTTCTCTGTTAACACTTTAAGAGAGGAAAGGTAATAGCTACATCATCTCTAAACTTTCTTCTCATAGTTACAAAATGGTCCTGTTTTTTAAAATTTGAGAATGTTTATTACTAACCAAACAAAAGAATATTTAGTTCCAGATTCAGGTATAGAAATTGTTTTGTTGTTTTAACATACTACCCTTCTTAATATCACCCATACATTGGGTTTATTGCTGATTTTCATGACTGCATTTACATGACTGCATGTAAATTTACATGACTGCATTTACCACAGATCGGTTAATATTTCAAGAAGAATATATTGAACCCTGACCATGTGCTGCTCATTGCTGGGCAAACTGCTGGAGGTGCAAGGATCAATAAGATGTAGTTTCTGCATTTGGAAGGATATTATTTGAATAGAGCAATGTAGATAAATAAACCAAATGTAAAAAAAAAACGTGCTAAATTTTAAAATAAAGTAGGTTGTAATGGAAGCATGGAAGGGAAGTCTTCCTGAAAGTTCAATTAGCTTAGCTAATTTAATGCTCCTGTCTGGAATTTTTGATCTTGATCAAATGATGCAAAGATGTGGTAAGATATTTTTAGGAGTCATTCATTATATTAGCTATAACAATGGTGCCCAAATTTTTTCTCTTAAGAGGAAAAAGGCTGTGTTTTCTGTTCCATAGCATTTGCCCTAATTGGATCTCTGTTTTGTAATCCTGCATCTCCAAACACTCATCAGCTCTGTGAATTCGTAGTATTGCTCAAATAGACATCCATCTGTGAAGCAGGTTCACTGTGTACTGCTTGCTAATTTGTCTGAGTCTGGTGAGACAGAACACCTACGCACGTTACGTCAAGTGGATTTATTACTTACAGAGAGACAATAAAGTACAATACAAGACTAGGATTCAAGGCAAGCTAGTCTCCCAGAAAAGCTGCCCAGGTTTGATGGAGTCTTGTCTGCAGGTGTCCACCCTTGCACTGCAACTGAGGGACCCCAGAAAGCAGTCCATCATGGATTTTATGCCAGGGGAGAACACGTAGCTGCTGGGCTAAAACAGTGAAGGACACCTGTTTCTGGGAGGAACTAGAACAGAGCCTGAGCTATTCCAGCCAATTCCTCTTCTATCCCAGGATGTTGCATTCTCAGCACATTCTACGAATGAGAAAGGGGAAAACCCGGTTGAGTCTAAGGTCACCCAGAAAGCTGTCCTGCAGTTTACCTGCTGACCCAGATACCCCCTTAGCAAAGCTAATCCCTTTCATATGCCCATTGACTTCCCCTCATTTGGAGGTGGAACTTTGTCTCATCAGATCGATGTGACACCTTGGCTGATGCAATCAGTGCAATGGCACTGAGCCATAGCCACAATGCCTTTCATTAGACCCAGGAGAACCACAAGCAGGATGGTCAGGCTTGCCCAGAGCAGAGACCTAACCTTGGATCCCAGCCACTCGATGAGAAGTTGCTAAAGCTATGAAAGAAGGATCCTTCATGTGGCCCCACTGTCTGCAGCAGTGGGCCTGCTTCTGGGTCTCTGCTACTTGTGTTTCTGTGTTTCCTGAGGTGTTTATCCAGGTACAGCAAGAGGTCTTGGCAGTCGCATATATGCCCCCCAGTTGCACTGAAAGAAAAAGACTAGATCAATTCTGTCTTCTAAAACAATCTTCCTGTGGGAGTTGAGGGATGTCTGTTGGGCTGCCAGTGCAGTGGCTGTGGGGAGGCAGTATTTGTGATGGTCAGGAACAAGTTTATTATCATTTTTCATGAGCACTGACTCCTTTACTTAGTATTAAAGATCTCATAAAGAGCATAAACCCAGAGGCAGTTACACCTGCTGGCAAGTCCCTACTTAGCCTGGCATATAGCTTTAGGCTTCTGGCCCAATGGTGCATCTCATTCCCATGGGTGATAACCAAGGGCACCCCAGCATGCCCAACATGCAGGATCCCACCATCCACCAGCTTCTCACTCACTACATTGTCCTTCTGTATTTGAGTCTCCACTGGACCACGCGCAGAGAAAGATGGAACCTTCCAGTGCACACAGTTCCGCTTTCCTCACCTTATTATTTGGTGACCCCATTTACCAGTGTGGAGGAATTGGCATTGACTAGCCAAGGCTCAGGTTACTTACATGAACTCATTTTCCCCAAATTATATTGTTCATGAAGCCCCTACACAGAGGACTAGCAATAGTCTTGTTCATGTTTACATTGTTGCCATTGGAACACTTTTTGACCAGATAATCAAAAGAGAATGATGCCTTCAAGTACAAGCCCACCAAGGTTTTGTTAGCTGTGGCTGTGACATTTTGCCATAGAGTCAGTTAAAACAGGGTGCCTCTGATTCTCTTCAACGCAATGGGTACCAAATCCTCACTTAATAAGCTAGAGCTCAGGTTCTGTTGGTGCACTGTGGAAGTAGGAATATTGGTGTAGTTCAGCACTGGCTGGATGAGAAGACGCTGTGGTCTGTGATAGAATGAAGTCCAGGATGGTAGATCCAATGCTTAGTCAGGCTACCCAAAGTGGCTGCTGCCTGGGAGAACCTAATGAAGGTGCTGTGCTTCCAGACTTCCACTGTCACATCCTTGTGGTAAAAGCAGATTTACAGGCTAGTACTGCACTCCTCACCCCTCCTAAGATCTTAGGTGTTTTCTGCCTGTGGAATAAGGGTTGGGTTAAATTGGCTAGGGACCCATTCTGTCTGTCCCAGTCCCCAGGCTACTACTTCTGTGGCTATCTATTACCCTTGCTGCTTGACTCAGACCTTTCAGCCTCAATCATGAAGTTCAGGAAGGGATCCTGCACAAACTTGACAGGTGTGATAACGTTGCCCATCTGATTGGAAGGATCAGATGTCCTTGGTGCCACTAGAGGGACCCTAGCAGCCTGGTATTTCTTGGTCCCATCCAACACCCCCGTGGATCACATAGAGGGGAGGCATCCTCCAGACTGGAGGGGGAGGGGAAACATTGTCTCCAGATTAGAATTAGGGAGCCCCATCTGGGATACTATGGTGGCCTGAGCTGCAAACCACCCACCAGGACATGAACTCTAAAGAGAAAAAAGAAAAAGAATGGTTGGAGTTTTGCAGGTGCAGCCCAATAAAGCATCTGCCTGATCCACCTCTACCTCTACTGAGGTCAGTGTTTCTCAACATGTGCTGCAGTGCTGTGTTTCCCTTGTACTGGAGTGCAGTGTTCAGTTTCCATACTGCTCTAGTCAGATGGGGATATAACCCCACCAGCAGGACATCTTGGTATCTTCTCTTCAGTTACTTTGTCAGTCCCCTGATCCATCATTCAATGTCTCTAATGGGCTGCAGATGACAGGCAGGATGGATAGCCCATCATATTTCATGAAAGTGTGCCCATTGCCATGTCACTTGGACAATGAAGGACATTGCTTAATCATGATGAAGATCCCTGAGGTATAAAAAACATAACATAAGTTCTTCTCAAGGGAGGCTATGGTAGTCCTACCCTCCATATGAGTGATATATATTTGTCCTTTCCAGGCAGCATACTATTGTCTTTGTCCTCATCCCTTTAATAGTCCAGTCAGTCACTCAGCTGCCTTTCTCTTGACCAGATGGCTAGGCTGTTTGTAAAGGCCCAGGAGTTGGTGAAAATGTAGCAAGCTGTGATGGTAACAGTGGCCTGCACAGCCATCGCTATTGCGTGCAGTTTGACACATTGGGCAGAATATTCATGTTCAGTCTCAGTAAAAAGATAGCCATTCACTGTCCAGATGGTGTTTGCAACCCAGTGGACCCTGTCTGCTTTCAGTTTTGCAGAGCTATCGGTAAATCATGCCATACCATTGGCAGGCACAGGAGGAGACAAAGCATCCCCTATGGGTCACCTGGTCCACGTTGGTAAGCTAGCCATTTGTTCATGGAGTCTACATGTTCCTTGGTGTCCTGGGTTGGCCCAATCTTGAACGTACCATTTCCATTTTATAACTGGGCCCTGTTGAGCTTGTCCAGTTTTATTGGTGGGGTATGTAAGCACACAAATAGAAATGAGCAGTTCATGTCACAGCATCACACATGGCATTCTGGCCACAAGACATTCAATTTCCATTAGTGCCCAATAGCAAGCAATGAGTTGCCAATCAACAGGAGGATATATCTGGTGGCTGCCTCAGACAACTTCATGCATCCAAAATCTAAAAGGCTGGTGCACCCCAGTGGTGGTTTTCTATTGCCATAGATTACAATCTGTATTCATGAAAGTTGTGGATATCTATAATTCCATTGGGCTAACAGGCTCTAAAAGTTTCAAAGGCAGTACCTGGGCCACAGCTTGTCGAATGGTTTCTAAGCTCTGCTGTTATAAAGCGTCTTTTTTCAAAATTGTTGACTTTGTTAGTCACTTTGCCTATGGGGCCCAAAAGAACACTCAGGTAGGGTATATGCTCTCTCTAGTACCCAAAGAGGCACATCAGCTGTTGGGCCTTGTTTTAATTAGTGGGTACCACCATGGCCAACATTTTTTGCTTAACTGTATCTGGATATTTTTTTTGGCTTCCCACCTAACTGGCCTTGGCATTCAGCCTGGTGATAGTACATTGTTAGTCTTCCTGTCCTGGAGACTCTTTGACAAGCCAAACTGAAGTACAACCTGTAGGAAGTCCTAAATTACCCAAGCAATGTCTTAGTTTCCACTTAGCATACAATAGCACATTTGCTAAATAACCCATTGGGCTTGGGTAGTTTAGGTGGCAGCAGGAGCAGGTATGCCCCATTGTTGTGGCTCAAATTCTTAGCTGCAAGAAGGCATACCACAGGTGGCAGTGATATTCTGTGCCACAAGCAGCCAAAAAGTTAATGGTTATAAAGTGCTAAGCATGGAAACCATGGTCATTGGCACCTGAAACACCCCATAGGGCACCACACATAAGCAGGTAAGTACCATGGGTCACCACATTTGTCTCAAAACCTCCTGATGTCATCAGTTTAATTTTTTCCCTCTTTCCCCCTTTTATCTCTACTGGAGCCACTGGCATCCAGTGAAGATCCAGAGATTTTGGCCCCATCCCTAACTGCACCATGTAGCCTGAGACATTCCTTTTATCAAACAAACACACCAACCAGGCTGCATAAGAATTGCCCGGCTTTTCTCCACCTGTGTCCGTTAGATTATGAGCCTTCCTTTCTGTGAAGACCCACATTGTGCATGTTGGTTCCCTCTCAGATGCCTCAGGGACAATCTGAGAAGCTCTTTTTTGCTCACTCTCAGGTGCTTCAGGGGCCTTATGAGTATTTACTTTTTGAGCTCTTTGGGCTCAGGAATCAGTGGTCCCGTAAGTGCCAAACGAGGGAATCTTGTGCGGCACTCCCAGGTTCCCGTATTCCTTCCTCTTTGCCACAGTGCATGCAGCTAGTTCATTCACATCCACGGGGAGTGATTATGTCCCATTTAGTACCCTTCCCTTCCCGTAATTCATCCAGCTGCATGTCTGCCGCCTGCGTCCCCAGATTGACAGTTTTGCCCTGCATCACGTATTGGTGGGTACTGTCTTTCCTGCTTCTACAGAAAGCCATGGTTCTGTCAGACCAGACACTGCTCCCTGCACCAACTTTGTGATGCAGGTTCACTGTGCACTAACGAACACCCCAACACACAAGAAGTAACATGAAGCAGATTGGATTTATTATCAACAGATAGGCAGCAAAGGGCAATAGGAGCCAAGGATTCAGAGTAAGCCAGTCTCCCAAGGCTCAGGAACACTGCCGTGTTTCAAAGGGCCTCTGTGCGTGCCCCACTTGCACTGCAGCTGAGGGATCCCAGAAAGCAGCCCACCCCAGGTTTTATACCAAGGGGCGCAGTGGGCTGACATGTGGAAGGACAACCTATTTCCAGAAGGGACTGAGTGGTTCTGGCCAGTTCTTCTCTGTCTAAGCATGCTGCATTTTGACTGCATTCCACAGTTACTCTTTTTTTTTCCATCTGAAATTACTTTATTTGGTTATTTCTTTAATTGTTTCACATCTGGCTTTCGAAACCTGCATGGCAGCTCTGTGAGGGCACAGGAAAATCTTTAGACTTGAATGATAATGAAAATATTAAGGTTGGTTATTTTTAAGAATTACAAATGAAGAAAAGGGGAAAACTGGGCTAGTCCAAGGTCACCCAGAGAATTGTCCTGTACCACCTTCTATATGCAGCTACCAGGCTGGTTTCTGTTGCTTGTCAGTGGATGTGTTTTAACTGGTGTAGAAGATCAGGTATTTTTACCATTTAAAATGTATGTCAGCCCATGGATTTCTGATACTCTGATGATTGCAATTACATCCCGTTAGCTCTCCTGCATTTTCACATGCTCCTCTCTCTCTCTCTCTCTCTCTCTCTCTCTCTCTCTCTCTCTCTCTCTCTCTCTCTCATCTGGGTATTTAATCCAATGCACTCACTTTTACATCTCTAAGAACTTATTTATTAAGAAAGATAATTTAGTTAACAGAGAGATTTTGACCTGGGAACCTGGATATATATTTTCATTTCCCTAAAAAAGTCATGACATAATAAAGCCTTTGTTCTCCTTTCTATAATCTGCAGTTAAGAAAATAGACATTTTGTGGATTTTTCTGAGAAGTAACTAGACTGTTCCTATATCTCCAGCAGTTGTTTAAACTGTGAAGAAACTATATATACAAATAAACAAAAGTTTATTTAGACAATTTCTTAATCTCAGCGCTTATAATTTTAGACTTCATTAGTATTTATAACATACTATATAATATGTAATTATATTATTATATTATAGATACATATTATTTACTACAATTATAGTATGCTATTCTATATTAGCATTATGGTACAAGCCTATTAAGTATTGTCACTATTAAGTAATTTCTTTCTGTAGACTATTGTCTACAGACCCTTTAACTTTTCTTTCATCGTATGTAGTTAGTAAGCAATTTTGGAACATCTTTCTTGTAATCCTTGCTGCTAATATGTGAGCTAGTGAGAATGCAAAAGTAAAAGACCCAGGCAATATCTTTGAGGAATTTAAACTTTTTTCTACTTTTCTTCAAAGTCACAGTGACATTTCAGAAAGAAAGATCACCTTGTATATGTGCATGTGTATATTTAAATAGTATAACTAAAAATATATATAGATATATAATCTATATATTTATATATATTATATATTTATATATAATATATTTATATTTATATTATATATATTTAAATATATATATTTTCTGGACTAGCAATTTTTACATTGGGAAATGTATTGGGACCTTTTATAAAGCAATTGAAATACCATGACACATAATTTCAATGGAAATAATGCAAAGAGTATTTTTTGTTGGTATTTAAGAGAGGGAGAGTTCTAGAAAACAAAGGAATTTTGTGGGATTAAGAAGAAAATCAATATAGTAATTACTCTTTTAACTAGAATGTTTACCTTATATTTCCTAATTCCTGCTCGATTTTTTGGTACATGAAGGGAAAATAACACAAACTGAAGATGGATGGCTCATCATCAGTGAAATGTGGTCTTGTGGTTGTTGAAATATATAAAAAAAAATATGTCAGGGGTACTTATCTGCTATGTTGGAGCAATTATTATTGAGAGTACAATGCAATGGAAGATTGTGGCATTAGGGTATGACTGATGTACCTCATTGGGTTTATTTTGACTGAAACCCAAAGTACTGAATAATTGTCGATCCCTGGCTTGTTTGTAATTTAGAAACAATAATGACAAATAAGAAATGCTTATGAGTAACTGATTAAGCATTGATGGCAGTTGCCAAATCCAATGAATGTCAAATATGATTCTGTTCTGCTCCATCAAGGGTCTATCATGGATAAAACAAAGTGTTTGTTCTGGGAATAAACAATTTGAGTCACCAGTTGCCTGATGTAAGATGTCTTGTTGACTTTTGCAAATAGGGAAGTTGAATATTACAGTTTCATTATTGATGTTCTTGTTGCAGGGAATCGATGATCCTCATTATATTTTACTTTAATCAGTCTTGGTCCAGTGGCTTATGCTTTTAGGAACTTAACAAATATTTCTTAAATAAACTAATGAATGTATATTGAAATCAGTTTCTATTTCCTGAGCACATGTCAAGAGGATCTAATGTTAAAAGAAGAGAAGGTTCTTGAGCAGATGAGACTATGGGAATGCTACCCTGGTAGAACGGGATGACAAAAAAATACAATAGTAAGCAGCTTGATGGGTATATTCTTGAGGTCTTGACTGGCAGATAAAAAGTGGTTTGAGGTTTTACTGGTGGATTCTGTCCTAGGGCAGACATAGCCGTACATGTTTTAGAGAACTAGAGATAAGAAGAGCTAGGTTTGCATTATGGCTCTGCTCTGATCTTTCTGTGTGACATAGGGCCAGAACCCGAACTCTGGTTTACAAGAGTATTCTATCGTTTTACTAGATAAAGGGAGACATTAAATATTACATTTATCAAAAGGGGCCGAGACTCAAAAAGAATAGTAAAACCATCCAGCTCGTGTTGAGGAACTTTAAAAATCAGGTTTCTTCCATGGAAATGTCGTGGGTATACTCAGCATGTAATCTCAGAGTGTCCTTTTAGCAACAAAATTACAGAGGCCAGGCCAGGCCAGGTCAGGCACTGCTTGTAAGGGAAACCATTTAGAGGGATGTCGAGTCATGATTCTTTTCTCAGGAGTAAACAAGTCTATATAAAAGACTCACATAACCAAGGAAATGTATTCTGGTAATGTTTTTTTTCATTAAAAACTTAATAAATAACCAGTAGCAGCATCACCGCATGCATGCTCCTCTGAAGGCGAAACCAAAGATACCCAAAACTTTAGAACTGTGTGAGGTACTGTGTACTGTATATAAGGATATATTTACATAGAATTTGTGATTTAATATTTGTTTCCTCATTCATCTTAGAGCATATTTAGTAGGCATGGACACCAGTGGGGTGCACTGTCTCTCCGTCACTGTCCAGTGTCTGCCGACAGTGCTGGTACCATAGTGGTCGTTAGAAATTTTGAATATCACTTCTACTTTCCTTTGCCCATTCACCCATGCTCCCTTTGTTTGTTGACAACTTACTATGTGCACAAAGTAGAGTTGGTGCTGGATTTATGGTGATTAAAAAAATAGATACCAGAGAGACCCAGACATCATTGAGATGACAGTATCAAGTGTCAAGATGTGTGCAAGACACTTCACATCTAATGGGTTATTTAGCCCTCACAGACCCTCTGTATGCTACAAACAGTGATTTACTTCAGTCTAGTAATGAGAAAACTGAGGTACTAAAAATTTAAGAAGCTCATTCAATGTCATACCAGTTTCTGATTTCTAAAGATTTTTCTATTGCTGAAAATACTTTCAATAGATTATTAATATTGATTTCTATATTATAATTATCTAATCATCTAACGTTGCATTTAGGAAACCTCTAGATTCAAAATCCAAAAGTTTTACTGCAGCTAACTTATTTCAAGAGGGTCTGGTAATCCAGGGGTAGGTCTGGATATATGTACACACACACACACACATACACACACACACACACACACACACACACATACTGGATTTTTTAAATCTCCATATAAGAAACTAAATGCCAAAAAAAAAAAAGCACCAATTTACACAGCTGATAAATGCCAAAACAGGTATTTGAATTCAGTTGTCTCAGACTCCAGAATCTATGCTTTGAGTCTTTGGATCTGAAATCTACAAGTTATAAATGACAATGCCAGAGATGAAAATATGTGTAGACGGAATTTTCCAAACAGAAAGATCTCCCGCAGCAAAGGGAGAGTAGACAAAAGGGGCTGGGGCCGCCCAAAGTCTAAGTTTTTTGGGAGAAGGTTTTGTTACAGGAGAAAATGGCTTAAAAAGGGAGCTACCAATTCAGGTAAAGCAGTGTCATGTGGGTAGGAAAGGTGTGGTGTCTTAGAACAAGACTGGCTCACTAAAATTAGGGAGGACCTTAGGAAATCAAAATAAGCAAATCTTATTGTGCTTGATTCCAGCAGTTTGTAATCTTAATAACGAAACTGTCAGTAGTACAACTCTATGATAGGCATGAATCCCATGGGGGCATATATGTGTATGTGTAAGTCTGTGTATATATATGTATATATAATTTCAAATAAATAACTTTTGAAATTGAAAAAAAAAATGGCCTAGTCCCAGGCCCTGGCTCAAGTATTCCTTCCTCTGTTCTTCACATTTTGGAACCTACACAGCTTCGGGTAAATGGGGGGTTATACTGGCCTAAGGAGAGGCGACATTTCCCGCCAGGAATTTGGAAAAGATAAGAGACAAATAGCCTCACCTATCACAAAAGGGAAAATCGGAAGTCAGGGAAGGATAGGGCCTGAGTTCTGAATTAGCTGGAGGAGAATCTACGTTCCTGAATCTCTGGGTGAGAATAGCTGTCATCTGCATCCATGACTTTCTTTCCTTCCTGAACAATTATTCTGCATGCCTATCGCTATTTATAACTCACAAAGCTGTGCGATAGCTTCCATGGAAACACAGATAACACAGAAAGATTTGCTGTAGGCAGTGTATGGTTTTCGCTAAAGCTCAGATGGTGCCTGTCATGTCTCAAAAACAAAACAAAACAGCAACAATAAAAAAGTACACAAACAAAAAAATGTCATAAAACAATGTTTATATTTAGTCACAAAGTAAGGTAACTGATCTTATTATTAATAGGTTTGACCTAATTATTTACATAAGAGCAGAAAAAGCGTTGACTTTCTATATAAGCCTTCTTAAGTTGCTTTCCTTTCTTGTAAGGAATCTCAGATTGGACTTTTAAAATCTTCTATTATTTATTATCTTGAAGCTAACATGGCAAGCTTATAAATTCTCTTCACCAGATTTCACCTACAATGAGCATAAATTTGGACAAATTCCTTTCTTTGCAAGGTCCCCAAAATATCCAATTTCCTGGCCTTCCTGGAAGTCCCCTCTGTTACCACCTGTAAGTCTGGATCCTGGAAGTGAGGTATCAGTCTACTGTTCCTGGGAGGGCTTTGCAAGAAATGGCTCCATAAAGTGCCTTAGAAGTGGTTTGCTCAAACTTGAATAAATGAGCATCATTCTTGAATATGATGATCTGGCAAGTCTTTGATTGCATAACCAACTTTCCAATTATATCCTGTTAAAAAGGAAGATAGATTTTTAATGAGCCTATGCAAATAACTATATTTCCATGAAAAGGAAGGTGACTTAATTAGAGTTTTTGAAATTCTGGGTGCCAGTGAAAATGTATCATTTGAAAAGTCTTCACTTCAGCTTACCAGTGCAGAGCCGATTCAATGATTAAATTGTTATGGTATACAGATAGCACAAAGACAAAGATTGTGTGTTTTTGTGTGTGTATAACAAAGGACATATCTATGTTCTCTCTATATTCTATATAGAGATAAAATACATTTAATATATATTAAAATTTCAGCAATATAAAATATAAAACTACAATCATCCCTCATCAAATCATTCAGTCCTATGTAATTAATTCTGGTGCCACTGGTTCTCGTGTTGGCAGTCTCATGAACCTGTCTCCTTTTCAACTACAGAAAATCGTTACTCAGCAGCTCCATATGGTATTAAAGTTTTCTTAAGGGATGCCATCAGAAATCATAAAACTATACTCAAAAATCTATTCTTTAAAGTAACAACTGTTGGAAATACCTGTCACAGCCCTTTTTCACAGGGCTCAGAGACAGTCTTTTTTTGAGTACAAAAAGAACTCTGGCCTGTAGCTGATTTCAGGACATTCAGGGAAGGATCAGAGGTAAACAAAAGCTCTCCATAGAAGAAAGAGATTTTAAGTGGTTGCAGTTAACTTATTACTGATAATTTTCAAAAGTGACAAGGCTGATGAGAGTTCACAATGAAAATAATGCAACTGACAAGGAAACTAGATTGATGCTATGGCATATGAATTAAAGAACAAAAAGTAAGCTTAATTAAAAAAAGTTTTTGCAAAATACCTATAAGTACAATGATGAAAGGATACAGTAAACATTACATATATTTTGTAAAAATGAATAAATAAGCTTTATTAAAAATTTTGAGATATATAATATTATTAAGACTTACATATATACCATATCCCAAGAACATACCAAGTCTTTAGTTAAGAATATATGAAGAGCATAGAAGCACTATCAAGAGTTTTATTAAGTCTTAAGTAAATCCTGATCTGCATTTTTAACAACAGACAAAACAAAAGAAACTCCACTGTTAATATTGATGTTCATCATTAATTGAAAATTACTGGCCTAGAAGATGCTAGATAAAAATTAAAGAGTGACATTACAGCCATATAAACATTTTAAAGTATAACTAAATTTATGACTAATAACACTATACCATTGTTGCCTAATACCATTGGGCCAACCACCACCAGGATTCTAAGAAATATAGGAAAACTTGACAAAACTATTTCTTACCATTTTCAGTGTTTCTGAGCTTAAAACAAATTATAGGCAGTAAGGGCATTGGCTAATAGCTGAATACTTTCCATAAAACATGCTATCTCTAAAGTATAGTCATGCTTCCTTTCATGATGGGGATACATTCCGAGAAATGTATTATTAGGTGATTTTGCCATTGTGTGAACATCATGGTACCCTTACCCAAGTCTAGATGGTGTAGCTTACTAAATACCTAGGCTGTATTTTATAGCCTATTGATCCTAATGTACAGACCTGTACAGCTTGTTACTGTACTGAATACTGTAGGCAATTGTAACACAATAGTATTTGTGTATCTAAACATATGAAAATATGGGAAAGGTATAGTAAAAATATGATATATTAATCTTATGGGACCACTATCGCGTATGCAGTTTGTCATTGACTGAAATGTTATATGGTGCATGACTAGTTATTTTAATGTTATAAATTAAATGTTGGAAGGCTGAGAAGTGTTTCCATTTGAAAAGTCTTCCAATGAAACTCATAAATCATAATATATCAAATATACTAATTATTTCTAGAGCCTCTCTTTTTTCAGGTGAAAAAATAAGTCTCTGACATTTCAAGTTACCTCTGGAAATCTCAAAAATAGTTTTAGTTGTAAGAGAAATCCTTAATATTTTATTTAATTTTATTTCACATTAAAGATTTGAATTTGGAAAGGCAAAAACAAATTTTTCAGGAAATCTGAAAATTTAACTTATAACCATAAGTGCCTAATAAATCATAATTGACGACACATTTGAAAGTGACAATAAAACACTTAAACATAAAAGGTAACGTAATTGTAAGTAATCTTAGTTCTTTCATAGTTGAGAAACATTATTTGACTGTCCTTGACAGGGAGAATAGCACTGGTCTCAAGTTACCCACGGGTGACCAACCTGGATCAACGTCTTTCTGCCTCAGGATTGGTCCCGCTCTGCTGGAGTCACCAGGCAATCAGCACCTGGGAGGGCTGGCAGGTAGGGAGCTCACAGTCCAAGTGCCCTTCAGTCAGCTGCAGGGCCCCAAAAGGAAAGGTCCCATTCCCTGAGAATGCCTCGAGGCGGTGGCTAAATTGTCTCTCTCAGCAGCCCCGGGCAGGGCAGGGGAAAGGGAGAATGAAGCAATATGGTGCCTGTCCATCGGCTGGGGTCTGTGGGATGGGAGATGTTTCAAGGGAGCTGGGAGCCTGGTGCCCTGTCCACAGGACACTCACTGCTTACTCTCAGCAGCCATCTTTGGGCTGGTGTCGGCAGGTCTCTCTAGCAGCTCAGGAGCCCACCAGCAGTCCAAGATGCAAGGGAAGGGAAATTTTACCACTCCACCTACCCTTGTCACTGGTCTCCAAGCCTCTCCGGGTTTAGATCCTGCTGATGCCTTTCTCCTTCCAGTTCTGCTCCGCAACCTCTTCCTGTGGAGTCTCCTATAGTTTCAGGCACCCTTCCTTCTGACCTTCATTCAATTTATGTTTGTCTGCCTGTTTGTTTTTTTCACTTTCATCTAAAATCTATCTCTCTTATAGAGACACTCTGGCTGGTTTTTCTCGTCCACCATCTTGCCTCGATCCTATTGGAAGATCCCAGTTTTGTCTTTTATTATGTTCTTTCCATATTCCAGAACAAAACGCAGATCTCAGGGTGTCTTTGAGCTCGAAACTAAGTTCATAATATTATAAGATGTTATTAACATGTGATGCATTCACAGAATGCATTCATTTATATCTTCAAATAAATCAATGAGTAAGCATTTAATAATTTTTTCAGTTTCCATTTCCAATAGAGTAAATATCACTAATTGTAATCTACCCACACACCAATAAGTTTGAAGAGTATAAAGACATTTGGAAAAAAAAAAAAGATAAACAAAATCCAGTTCTATTTATAATTGCTTTATTCAATGGAAGAGAAAATGTGGATAATTGAGAACTGTCCCGTCACACACTCACATTTTAGTGGATGCATAGAGCTCATAAATACATATAATACAGCTTTTTACAACCACCAACAGCCCTTATACAATTTACAAAAATGACAGAAATGGCAACATGGAAAAAATATTCATTATAGACTCCAAGATGCTTCTCTTTAGCATATTTTAATAAAAATAGAAAGCAAAAGCATATAAACTTAAAATGATGCTTAGTGATCAATGTCTCATTATTCTATTCTTACTTAAAAATGATCTAGGTATCTAATGAATTTTAATTAATTTAATACTAGTTCAAGGCTTTAAGATACCTAAAGATCCTGGAAATTATGTTCAAACTGACATATTATAAAATATAATTACTGTTGAAATAAAGTTTGTCAGAATGATTCAATTTAGTTAAACATAAATTTATACCTTTTATGATCTCAAATATTAAGTAGGAGTTATTTAACTTATTTGATCAGAAAGTCTGTGTAAGTTTAGAGAAACATACTTACGGAGGTTCCTCCAAAAATTGAAAATAGAACTACCGTAAGATCCAGCAATTCTCCTACTAAGTATGAAATCAGTGTGTTGAAGAGAGAGATATCTGCACCACTATGTTTATTGCAGCACTATTTATAATAGTCAAGATGTGGAATCAACCCAGTGTCCAAGAGCAAATGAATGGATAAAGAAAATGTGGCATATACGCACAATGAAATATTATTCAGCCACAAAAGAGAATGAAATCCTGTCATTTGTGACATGAATGGACCTAGATAACATTAAATTAGGTAAAATAAGCCAGACACAGAAAGAAAAATACTACACGATCTCATGGATATGTGGCATCTAAGAAAAAAAGAGTTGGTATCATAGAACCAGAGACTGGGGAGGGGAGAGGTGAGGGGACAATGGGGAGAGTTTGGCCAGTGGATAAAAACTTACCATTAGATAGAAGGAATGAGTTCTAGTGTTCTGTTCACAGTAAGGTGATGATGGTTAACAGTAAGGTATTGTACCTTATGAAATAGTTAGAAGAGAGGCTTTGAATGTCCTTACCACAAAGAAATGACACATGCATGAGGTAATGCTCACGCCAAATACCCTGATTTGAACATTGTACAACATATATACATCAAACCGTATCCCATGAATACCTACCAATTACAGTGTGTCAATTTAAAAAATGTGCTCAGGAAGTAATACTCAAACTTAAAAAAAAAATCAAGTTAAAAAAGTCTTTAAAAGGTTTTTTTTTTTAAAGTTCATATTATATTTGGCCCTGGCAAAGCAGAGAAAACAGCTATTCTATTAAACCAAAATTAACTAAACTCGTTGGCAAAATATTTACTTAAATTATGTGAACTTAGATTTTAAATGTTTCTGAGTTGATTTCTTTAAGATTATTTCCTTAATTTTCCATGTTTAAAGTATTAGAAACTAAACTTTCTTATTTTCTTGGGAGTTTAGAAATATTTTATTTACGTATGTCCTGATACCTCTTAAAGAAGCAGAACGAGGAAATGCTGAAGGGCGTGCTATAATAAGTGTAAGTTTTTCATTGAAACACAGATTTCTTTCCCATATCATATCCAAATAGCACTCTAGCCACTTTGCAGTCACGGGATCTATCAAATTCAAAGCTAAGGACAAGAAAATTAAGCTCTGACTTGGGCTAGATCTCTGTATACCTCTCACCTTTCACAAGACAAGACAGTTCTTATTTCAAGTGATTTATGAAAAGGGATACTTTTTTTTTTAAACCTGAAAATAGTTGATAGTTGATTTTTTTGCATTTTAGAAAAGTGGCCAGAATCCAGATGCAGAACTGAGTGATCTTTGGGTGAGGATATGTCTTTGGAAGGGGTTGCCATGGTATAGACACTGGGGCAAAATGAAAAAAGAGAGAAGATCCAGTTTAAGGATTTTTAATAACTGTCTGTAAAGAAAACTTTGAATTAAACCACATCTCCCTTGCCCATGGAGTCTCTGCCTAATACCTGGCTTTATGATACCACTGCAATGCAAGGACAACACCCAACCATCAATGTTGGCAATATATAGAGTGCAGTTACATAATACCCAACAAAAAATGAGGGAGAGTGAAAAAATGTTGTAAGTGGAAAGAATAGGAAATTATGAAAAAGAATGAGGAGTGGAAAGGATCAACCAGCTAGTTGGAAGGAATGGGAATGCCTAATCTTCCCTAATCCAGACACTCACCTGTGATCTTCATTACCTGGTGTTCCGGGGCTTGCCTTGGACTTACTTCTACTCAGCCCTTTGAAGCCAAAGCTGCCAAAGGCACCAAGTGTTCTCTCATTTTTATCTGTATCAACTGGGACAAACCTGTTGAAAATCTTAGCACTGTAGCTGCTGACAAAGATTTTGAAAGGTGGGAGCTACAAAAGAATAAGACAGTGTTGGTGCAAGTCCCCCCAAATCATGTGATAAAAATGCACTGCACCCCCTTGCTATACCATTGCCAGTCTTCATGTCCATAGAGGTGGACATGTTAGAGGCAGAGTGTCTCACGCTGGCTTCATCTCAATATCTTCATCTGGCCCTCGCTCTTGAATGATAGACCTAGAAAAAAACATTGGTTCTAATAATTAAGTTTTTTTCTGTAATACTTATCTTTAAAGTCTTCCTTGTCATTCAGTTTAAGTAAGTTCGATGCTTGTCTTCTGAGTTTGAAACCCTACCATGGTCTCCTGGCTTCTGCTCCACATCTTTCTGGACTGTGTACCTGTTTTATCCCATTCCCATTTCCTTTAAAAATTCTGGAGTTCTATTTATAACGAACATTCATAATGATTGGTTCACTACTATCTGTTTCCAGATTTATCCAATGTGTTGTGCTACCAAGTGGTGGTGCTGGGATTCCAGAGTCTGGATTCTTACATGCCACAATGTGACAAAGATATTTCAGTCTCCGTATTGTCTATTCTAAGAATAAAAGAGGGGAAAAAAACTAGCACCTGATGAATATCTGCTCTGTAGATACTAGACAAAGTTTGATAAGTCTGTCTTTAGTGTATGGATAATCTTATGACAGGTGACATGTCTAGGTTAAAATCCAAACTATTAATATTATGAATTACTACATTAAGAAACTCTATAACTTTTAATATTTAAAGAATAGTCTAAAGCATAGATGAACATTAGTCTAGCCAGAAAGTACCCTTCAGACAGTCAGAAATGATGTATGCTTTTACCTAAACCAGTGAGATATATTATTTAGTCACTATGTCAGATTATTATTAATAAAAATAATCATCTCAACCAAACTGTATTGGCTACAATAATGATGCATTTAATAATTCTATGCAAACAACTTTCTGGATATCACTCCTACTTTGCCACAGTGCTTCTTTGCTTTCAAATTGCCATCAACAAATTATACTTAATAACTCAAATCGTTATCAGTTAACTAGGTCACTAACTCAGTGTAAATGAAAGCTAAAATTTCATGTTATGGAAAACTGAATAAAAGAATAACCAGTTATTTTATTGATAATTTAGCATGTTAGATGTTAAATAATCACCCCCCCACAAGACAGCATAAATGTTAAAATAAAAGTAGAACATTGGAAGAGTTGGATTTTCTCCATTGAAAATAAACATCAATGTTGGTTAAAATCCAAATGACTAATCTAGATACATTTCTATACCTATCTTTTCCAAATTGATAGTACAGAACATTATTATTGTTACTGTGGGCTTAAAAAAATGGGAGAGGTGATAGCCACAGGGTTTGGAGTCAGCTTTATTGGGTTATAACTCAGAATAATAAGTACTGGCTAAAGTTTTGAACTACAGAGGTCAAGACAATATTGTGCAACAGGAAAGATTAAGAAATCTGGCACTGACTATTCAACTCCATCCCAGCCACACATGCAGCCTGAGATATAAACAGGACAGGATTTAGGATAATATTTAAAGCCCAATCCCGTGGGGAAGACTAGCCACAGAATGAGACCTGTGATGGCAGAGTGGTCAGGAGAGGCTTTGTGACAGGCTGTGACAAGATCAGGGATGAGTTCACTGATGTTGAGACACACTCCAGGCAAGGGACACCTCAAGGGAAAGAGCAATGAGACACAATTTAAGGTAGTACTTTCTGGAATGACCAGGAAGCAAGTCATACCAAATTCAGGTAACATTTGATTAATAGGACTGGGAAGATTATTGCTTCTGGAGCCTGTAAGCGTTGGTTTGGGTTCCTGCTGTGTCTTACTAACGGGAGAAATTGGGCCAGTGGCCTAACCTAACTCTGCCTCAGTTTTCTCATCTGTAAAGTGGAAATATCAATTGTATGCTTTGTACAACATTGTTCACAGATTCAATTTAAACATAACTCTCGATTGTTTTTCACATATAAGGTAATTATTGGGAGAAGAACTAAGACGGTTGTATTTAGAATTAACTGGAACACAGAGAGGCTGGATGCAAGAAAAACAGGAAAGAGTTTATGTTGATGTGAGGGCAGTGAGAATAGATAAAAAAATAGGCATCTATATGAGACGTGACAGAGAACAGATTGTATCTCGTTTTCAAGGACTGTATATCATGGAAAACTGGCCATTTCTCTCAAGGAATTGGAACATAGAATAGAAGTGCCCATTAAGAGTAAAATGGATAATAAAATAATAGCATAAATGTACAAAGGAATACTATATACTAGTGAGAATTAAAAAAAATACAACTATTGCTACTTGGAGCAACATGATTATATATAACAAGAATAATGTTCAGTAAAAGATGCCAGACAGACAAAACTGTGTACATAAACTATAAGCCATCCCTATAAATTTCAAGAACAGATATGGAAATATTAGCAAGGATAAAATTATTAATGAGTGTCTTCCTCTGCCAAAATTTATCAAGCTGTAGATGTATGTTTTTGTACCTCTCTGCATATATACTATACTTCAATGATTCTTTTTTCCTTCAAAAAACTACCATTTATGGAATTCTCTCTACATGACAGTTATTGTCCTCACGACTTCAAGTACATGATCTTTTAAATCCTTTCAACCAACTTCAGATTAGGTTCAGTTATTAACCCCATTTTTATTGAAACAACTGACAACTTAGTTTAACTGTCTGGAACAAGATCATGCAGCTATTTTCAGCAGAGCTGTGATTTCAGTTTTAGTTTGTATGACCCTAAATCCCATGTGTTTAGCCACTGTACCACATTGCTACACTTCAAAATGCCTCTGAAGCATATTGCAAAAATTTGATTAATCATTAACACCTTCCAAAGGTGTTTTGGTCTTAAAATATTGGAAGGATATGAATCAATAAATATTTCTATAGAGTGGAGGCCTTAAGAACTTCAATAGATCATAGAACGAATACTTTGTCCTTGGCTCTGCCATTGTGAATGGAATCTAGAGTTCAGTCTTCAGGGTTCCTGAACACTGTCATGGAAGATAAAAGGATAATCACCTTAGCTGTTTTGGACCATATAAAAAAAAACAAGAAACGTAATTTTTCTAAAATCTGATTTTAATAAATATTCCATGAAATATATCTATGACCTGTATACCTAGCTTTAGAGAAGAATAATTTGAAGTCTACTTTTAAGAAGAATTTATAGCAAGTTCATGTGCGCTGACAAAATGTCTTTTTTTTTTAGTGGATGTACTTCTATTTTGCAAGTTTCCAGCAATTTCATGTTAAAATAGAACCTCTACTTTCTTGGCCGATGGCGTTCTCATTAATCATTGTTTATCGTTCTAACATATTCTTTCTTTCATATGATTGAAATGAATGCTTGAATGATTAGTTCTTTCCCTCAATTTACATACACAAAGGGAGAAAGAGCTTTATATATAAGCCTTTTGCTAATCTGTCCCTTGGCACTGCGGTTAGCACTCAAGGAATGTTTTAGGAGATACAACTGAGGGAAATGGAAAAGGACAAATAGAGACTTTCTAGCCCCACTAGAGGTTTTTACTATATTGCCTGTTACAAAGTGATAAATTAATACATTAATAGCAACTTTTCACTTCCTCAGTCACAACTAAAGGGCTGTCAATAACTAAGAGTAGTTTTGCTTTTGGGGGAGAGAGATTCTAAAGACTGAACAGTTTAGTTTTTTATTTGGGAAATATTTTGAGCCATATAATTCTCCTGCTGCAGCACCTAAGTTTATAATTCTCCATACTTTTTAAGGAAAATGTTTTTCAATTCATTCTTCATAAAAGCTTTCTTCCCTTGACCTTTTTCTTTTATATGTCCAAAATACATTTATAGCTATACATGTAAATTTAATTGTATGCCTTAAATTTAGAAAGAAGTAGCTATCAGATGTTATCAGAAAGAATGCAGAGTTAATTAATTACAATTTAATTTGGAAAGGCAACTGTGGAATGTGCAAAATCTATTTTGTCCTAAGTCACTATTCTTCCACACAGGGACACAAAAAAGGATTTATTCACAAAAAGGGCATAGGATAACAAAACTGAATAATATTTTTAGCTGGAGATTTGCTTGGTTCAAGGAAACCTAGATTGTATGGTTATATTAGGTTGGTGCAAACGTAATTGTGGTCTTGGACTGTGAATTTTAAATCATTGTTAACTAGGCTCAGACACATTTTTATTAATCAAAATAGGAACCACTACAATCAACACATTGTTGTCAACGAGAAATAAGTTTATTTTTTCCTATAGCATAAAAATCTGTGCTTCAGGGTTTCATAAACTCTTGGAAAGCATTTTCTGCATCCTGCTGGTTGTGGAAGCATTTTCCCTGCAAAAAGTTGTCAAGATGCTTGAAGAAGTCGGAGTTGGTTGGCAAGAGGTCAGGTGAATATGGTGGATGAGACAAAACTACATAGCCCAATTTGTTCAACTGTTAAAGCGTTGGTTGTGCAACCTGTGATCGGGTGTTGTTGTGGAGAAGAATTGGGCCCTTTCTGTTGACCAGTGCTGGCTGCAGGTGCAGTTTTTGGTGCATCTCATCGATTTGCTGAGCGTACTTCTCAGATGTAATTGTTTTGCTCAGATTCAGAAAGCTGTAGTGGATCAGAGCAGCAGCAAACCACCAAACAGTGACCGTGACCTTTTTGGGGTGCAAGTTTGACTTTGGGAAGTGCTTTGGAGCTGCTTCTTGGTCCAGTCACTGAGCTGGTCATTGTCAGTTGTCATTTAAAATCCACTTTTCATTGCATGTCACAATCTGATCAAGAAATGGTTCATTGTTGTTATTATAAGAAGAGAAGACAATTTTTTTTTGATTTTCGGTCGGGTCATGAGTCACCCATTTATCGAGCTTTTTCACCTTTCCAATTTGCTTCAAATGCCAAACAACCATAGAATGGTTGATGTAGAGTTCTTCAGCAACTTTTTGAGTAGTTGTAAGAAGATCAGCTACAATGATTGCTCTCAATTGGTTGTTGTCAATTTCCAATGGCCGACCACTGCCACTGCACTCCTCATCTTGAAGGCTCTCGTCTCCTTTGCAAAACTTCTTGAACAACCACTGCACTGGACATTCATTGGCAGTTCCTGGACCAAATGCACTGTTGATGTTGTGAGTTGTCTCTGCTGCTTTATGACCCATTTCAAACTTGAATAAGAAAATTGCTCAAATTTGATTTTTGTCTAACATTATTTCCACAGTCTAAAATCAATATAAAATAAACAGCAAGTGATAAGTCTTAGCCAAAAACAAAATAAATGGAGAAATGTTCATCACAATGCTGTATAACATAACCACGTTTATGTAAGAATGTATTCCAGTAGCAAATGGCAAATTTCAACAATGCTAAAACCGCAATTACTTCTGCAACAACCTAAATATTTACCTGAAGCTTTCTTCCTCCATTACCCAAATCCACTGAAACACAATTTTCAGGTCATACCTACCAGAATCAGAGTAAAATGAGTCAGAAGGATATACACTAGGCAAACTATTTGCCTTTGATAGATTGCTAATGAATAATGGGCACTTCATGTAGACTAAACAATTTCATCGTTACAGCAACTCTATGAGACACGTATGACTATTACCTTCTTGTTACAGGTGAGAAAGCTAAAGCTCATGCAATTTGTTCAAAGTTCCTTGTCTCAAGCCTAAATCTAAAGCTACATCTGATCCTTCCATCTTCACTATATTTTACTGTCTACTCCTTCCTTCTGCAACCCAATTCCCATTCAGAGCAAGTAGTACCAGTGTAGCTGATACCCCTCAAAGAGGGAAGAAAAGAGACCATTTGAATAAAGAGGTAAAGAGATATCCTTGCTGCTAGAGTCCTAGGGTTCTTATCCCTCAGTCCATATGGGACTGCTGCTACCTTCATGCTTGCTAGGTCTTCCACTGCCTTGAAAACCTTCACTCCCTAATGTGTGACAATGTCTAGAAATGAGACTGAGCAGGTCAGCACTTTCTCTTGTAAGGGATTTGTTAATTATACAACAAAAATTTATTGAGCAAGCATTGTGTGCCTGGCATCTTCCTAAGCATGGGGATTCAATGGAGAACAGGATAAACATGCTCCTTCTCAAAGGTGTATATTTTACTGGTGAGGGAGATGACCTTCATAGGTCAACAAATGCATATGATAATCTCAGATTGTGAGAGTAGCAATAAAGATGATAACAGAGTAATAGGATAGAGAATGATGAGATGATGAAGAGGATAATTAAAATTTTAATTAGGTTGTTTATTTGGTAATTTGGTTAGAGAAAACTGTTCTGAAAAGGAGACGTTTGAAATAAGTGCAGAATGTTAAGAGGGAGCAGAATATTCCAGGCCAAGGTGATCAACTGAGGATCAAGATGTCAAAGGAAAGAAGGAAGGCCAGTATGGATAGATCTACTGACCGCACAGTGGTGTGTGATGTAAGATGAATTCAGTGGAACAGGAGCTGATCAGAAGTGCCTTTTAGGGACTTTGGGCCGCATTTTGAATGTAATGTGAGGTTTCTGAAATATAAATGACTGGACCTGATTTGTTTTTGAAAAGGTGACTCTGAGTGCTGTGTGGAGAATGGATTTGGGAAGTATATGGAAAGGTGATAGAAGTGGAATTAGATAAAAATAGCAGAAATAACCTTTATGAGATAAAAATGGAATAGAGTGCACTGTGCACTCTCATTTCTCCTATGTAATCAGGAATACATTTCAAATTAATGGTATTATCGATTAATTGACAACTTGCATATATTTTAAATAAAGTTATTTCCTTTTTACTAAAGCACAAAAAAATACAATTATATTTAGCATTATATAGGCATATCTTGGAGATATCGTGGGTTCTGTTGCAGACCACCATTATAGAAAGAATATTGCAATAAAGTGATTCACAGAAATTTTCTGGTTCCCCAGTGCATATAGTTATATTTACACTATATGGAAGTCTATTAAGTGTGCAATAGCATTATGTCTAAAAAAGTATTTCAAAAAGTATTTTATAGTGAAGAAATGCTAACAATCATCTGAGCCGACTGATCAGGGCTGTGTTTGCTAAAGATTGGGGCAGCTATAGCAATTTCTTAAAATAAGACAAAAATAAAGTTTGTTGAAGCAATTGATTCTTCCTTTCGCAAACGATTTCTCTGTAGCACGTAATGTGGTTTGATAGTATTTTATCCACAGGAGAACATCTTTCAAAATTGGAGTGAATTCTCTCAAACCCTGCCACTGCTTCTATCAACTAAGTTTATGGAATATTCTGAATTCTCTGTTGTTATTTCAACAGTGTTCACATCATCTTCACAAGGAATAAATTCCATCTCAAGAAACCACTTTCTTTGCTTATCCATAAGAAGCAACACCTCATCTATTAAGCTTGAAATTGCTAAAATTTAGTCACATCTTCAGGCTCTACTTCTAATTCCAGTTCTCTTGATATTTCCACCACATCTGCAGTTATTTCCTCCAATGAAGTCTTAAACATCTCAAAGTCATCCATGAGGGTTGGAATCAACTTCCTCCAAACTCCTGTTAATGTTGATATTTTGACCCCTTACCATGAATCACAGACGTTCTTGATGACATTTAGGATGGTGAATCCTTTCCAGAAAGTTTTCAGTTTACTTTGCTCAGATCCATTTAAAAGTGTATTTCTTTTTAATTATTATTTCAAAATATTATGGCAGTGCAAACACTTTGGTTATATAAATTGCCTGTGCACAGTCCAAGTCATAGCTACAAGCTTGCCCATGACCCAGACAGCACACACTGCACCTATAAGGTGTGAATTTAACCATCTCCTCCCCCCTTCCACCTGCCCGACACCCGATGAATGTTACTTCCAGATGTGCACAAGGTGTTGATCGATTAGTACCAATTTAATGGTGAGTACATGTGGTGTTTGTTTTTCCATTCTTGTGATATTTTGCTCAAAAGAATGGGCTCCAGCTCCATCCAGGATAATACAATTAGTGGTTCACTACTTTTTTATGGTTGAGTGGTACTTCATGGTATACATATACTGTATTTTATTAATTCACTCACATATTGATGGGCACTTGGGTGGTTTCCACATTTTGCAATTGTGAATTGTGCTGCTATAAACATTTGAGTGCAGATGTCTTTTTCATAGAATGTCTTTTTTCCCTTTGAATAAATATCCAGAAGTGGGATTGCTAGATCAAATGGTAGTTCTACTTTTAGTTCTTTGAGGCATCTCCATACTACTTTCCATAGAGGTTGTACTAGTTTGCAGCCCCACCAATGGTGTGTAAGTGTTCCTATGTCTCCGCATCCACACCAGCATTTGCTGTTTTGGGACTTTTTGATAAAAAGCCATTCTCAATGGAGTTAAGTGATATCCCATTGTGGTTTTGATTTGCATTTCCCTGATGATTAGAGATGTGAGCATTTTTTCATATGTTTCTTGGCCATTATTCTGTCTTCTTTTGAAAAGTTTCTGTTCATGTCCTTTTTCCACTTTTTAATGATTTTTTCTGGTTGGGGATTTTCTTAAGTTCTATATAGATTCTTGTTATCAGCCCTTTATTGGACATGTAGAATACAAATATTTTCTCCCATTCTGTAGATTGTCTATTTGCTCTAATGATAGTTCCCTTGGCTGTGCAGAAGCTTTTTAATTTGATCAGGTCCCATTTATTTATTTTTGTTGTTGCTGTGATTGCTTTTGGGGTTTTCCTCACAAATTCTTTACTGAGCCTGATGTCTCTAAGTATTTTTCCAACATTTTCTTCTAGAATTCTTATAGTTTAGTGCCTTAGGTTAAGTCTGTTTTCCATTATGAGTTGATTTTTGTGAAAGGTAAGAGGTTCAGATCCTGTTCCAATCTTCTACATGTGGCTATCCAATTTTTCCAGCACCATGTATTGAATAGGGATTCTTTTCCTTAGTGCATGTTTTTGTCTGCTTTTTCACAGATCAGATGGCTATATGAGGATGGTTTTATATGTGGGTTTTCAGTCTTATTCCATTGGTCTATGAATCATAAGACTGGAAAGTCAAAATTACTCTTTGATTCATGGACTGCAGATTGGATACAGGTTAGCAAGCATGAAAATAATATAATGTCTCCTTGTACAATTCCATTAGAGTCTTGGGTTTCTAGGTACATTTTTAAAGAGCAGTAATATTTTGAAATCTTTTTTTTCTGAGCAGTAGGTCACAACAGTAGGCTTAATATATACAGTAAAACCTGCTATTAATAGATGTGCTGTCATCCAGGCTTTGTTGTTCCATTTACAGAGTATAGGCAGAGTAGATTTAGCATAATTCTTAAGGTCCCTAGTATTTTCAGAATGGTAAATGAGCACTGGCTTAATCTCAAAGTCACCAGATGCATTAAACCATTAACCCATTAACAAGAAAGTCAGCCTGTCCTTTGAAGCTTTGAAGCCAGGCATTGACTTGTCCTCTCTAACTATGAAAGTTCTAGATGACATCTTCTAACAAAAGGCTGTTTCGTACACATTGTAAATCTATTGTTCAGTGTAGATACCTTCCTCAATTATCTTAGCTAGATCTGGATAACTTGCTGCAGCTTCTTCACTAGCACTTGCTGCTTTACGTAGCACTGTTGTCTTATGAAGATAGTTTCTTTTCTTAAAACCCATGAACCAACCTGTGCTAGCTTCCAACTTTTCTTCTGCAGCTTCCTCACCTCTCTCAGCCTTCATAGAACTGAAGAGAGTTAGGGTATTCCTCTGGAATAGGCCTTGGTTCAAGGGAATGTTATGACTTGACTGGTTTGATCTTCTATCCAGACCACTAAAGCTTTCTCCATATCAGCAATAAGGCTGTTTAGCTTTCTTTTCATTCATGTGTTCACTAGAGTAGCATCTTTAGTTTCCTTCAAGAACTTTTTCTTTGCATTTACAACTTTGCTAATTGTGTTGTGGGAGACCTATCTTTCAGCCAATCTTGGCTTTTGACATGCTTTCTTCACCAAGCTAATCATTTCCAGCTTTTGATTTAAAGTGGGAGATGTGCAACTCTTTTCTTTCACTTGAACAATTCGAGGACATTTTAGGGTTATCAATTGGCCTATTTTCCATAATGTTTTGTCTCGGGGAATAGAAAAGCACAAGGAGAGGGAGAGAGACAGGGCAATGGCCAGTTGGTGGAACAATCAGAACACACGTAACATTCATCAGTTAAGTTTACCTTCTAGCCAGTGACTTTGAGCACTTGTGGTTCCCGCTCCTCTGGAGGCAGGAGGATCTCTTGAGCACAGGAATTCAAGGCTGTATAGCACACTATGTTTGTGCCAGTGAATAGCTGCTGCACTCAAGCCCTTAAGCCTGGGCAACACAGCAAGACCTCTTAAAAAAATATGCCTTTCGTATGACACCCTTGATTGTGTCCCCAAACACTTTAAATAGTAACATCAAAGATCACTGATCATCCAACAGATATAATAATAATAAAATTTGAAATTTTGCAAGAATTACCAAAATGTGATGCAGAGACACAAAGTGAGCACATACTGTTTGGATAATTATGATGATAGACTTGCTTGACACAGAGCTGCCACAAACCTTCAACTTGTAAAAACACAATACCTGTGAAATACAATAAAGCAAAGAGCAATAAAACAAAGTATGCCTATAATCAGTAGTTGATGCATCGGAAGTTACCTTAAAATCGTGTCATGTTAAATTTCTCATACAGAGCAGTGAAAAAATCAGAATGAGTTTTTTTTTTCTTTAAATGCAAGTGAAATTATGTTGAAGGAGATTGGTGAAGCCTTGCTAGTTGAACACGGGGATATTTTGAATAAATATGGTTTATGGTTAGCAAATGTGCAAATTGGAGTAGCTTTAGTATATCCCTTATGGTTTCATAATAAATGAAAAAGTTAAAGAAACTCTCATGCTATCCAATTAATGAAAAATGCCTGTAAAACAGCAAACATGTCTGTTTATGTACAGTAAGTTCTTATAATGTGCCAGGCCCTGTAGTAACTATATAAGCATGACATCATGAAATTCTTTGAATAATATTATGAAAAAAATATTATTTCTCCATATTAGGAGTGAGGAGTCTGAATCTTAGAGAGTTCAAATAATTTGCCTATGTTCACATAATTTGCAAGTGGTAGATACAGGTTTCATCCCAGTCAGACAAATTAAAAACAAAAAATCACTATTAAAGTAAAGCTCTAAATTAAAATAGAAGAAATTCATTGCCTGTCATGGAATTCATGACTTGTGGTCAAAACTTTATAATTCCAGTAATGTCTTTTAGTAGCTTAAAGGAAAATAAACAAAGATCAGTTTAGGGTATAATTCAGTGACTAAAAAAGAAAAGAAAAAAAGAACAATTAGAAGAAGAACAAATTAAAGATAGATGTAAAATATTAGATTTTATTTCAAGTGTTTCCACAATGGATAGTAAATACAATTATGCTAGAGCTGCTCTGCCCAGTTTGGTAGCCACCCGCCATATGTGGGCACTGGACACTTCAGTGATTCCTCCGAATTGACATGTGCTGAAAGTTTAAAACACATACTGGATTTCAAAGGTTTAGTATCAAAAATGTAAATAACTTATTAACAGTTTATATTGATTGCATATTAAAATGATATTTTGATATAATGGACTAGTTAAAAGGTATTACTCCAATTAATTTAACCCACTTCATTTAATATGGTTATTAAAAAATTTAAAATGACGTACGTTGTTCACATTTGCAGTTGGCATTATCCTTCTCTAGGGTGGCACTGATCTAGAGGATTTCCTCTGTTCTGTCCAGATCCTGAGAACACAATGATGTCAACAGAAAGTTGTTTTCTGTTATCTTTTAAAAGAAGAGATGTTTAATAGATGAGCTTAAAAAGGAAAAGTGCTTTAAGAATTCGAGTGGATTGATTTTTATTTCCTGCATCTCCCGTGACACTAAATAAATTGTGTTTAAATAATATCATGAGTCAAAAGTAAATTTCATAGTAAGAGTTTTATGGTGTTTAAAGGTGAATGAATGGCTTCCATTTTCACTTCAAGGTCAAGATCACTCATAAAAGAGGAAACACAATTTCTAAGATAAGAAGAGTTCTTGAGCTTAAGATCTTACAAAATTCATTTTACTGCAAAGGATCGAATTGAGAACTTTGCACGCTAAGGAGAAAAATGGGTTGTTTTCCTCAGCACATTGCCAAATTAGGAATTTGATCTTGTTTCTCTTAGGACTTATATAAAACTTCGGACAAATAGGTCTCATTCTACTATATGACATCTCCATGACCTAACACATTATTTATTATTCCTTGATCAAATCGATACATTGGTGTCATCACCTTACTTAGTGAACCTAGACTTAGGGAAAAAAAGGGGGTAAGATTTTAGTTCATATCTCTGCTTCCGGAATTTAATGTTTAGTTTCTAGCAGTGAGGATTACTGAGTTTCAGTCACATTAAAATCTAAGAGTGCTTATTCAACATGCCTCATTTCTTCTCTAGATCAGTTCAGGGTAGGTTTGCCTTGGAGAACAACATGTAGAGTCTTTGGAAGTGACAAATACACTGTTGAGAGACATTAATCACATGGAATTTAAAAGACATTTGCTTCTGGCCTTAAAGGTTTTGGTCTGGAACGAATGACAGTCAAAATCACTCAGTCTGAAGTGTTGGAAAATGATGAGAAGTTCCAGTGAGTGACCGGGCATCTGTTGTATGTGAATCTCTTTGTGCATGTCATTCAGAAGAGAGGCATACTTTTAATCTCTGTCAAACTCACACCTGAATGTAGTTTACCATTTCAAAGATGAATTCTTAGTCAGCGAAAAGGAAACATCGTTGCAGCATTTAGACAATTCTAAAACCTTGATGAATAAAGTTTAGTTTACATTCCTCAATTCTCTTTACTACACAGACAAGTTATAGATCTGTAGTCCTTCCTTGGTAACACAAATCTCAGACTTTTTTTAAAAAATTATGGAACTGGCCCATTCCTACTCCTTTAAATTTTTAGATCATCCAAAAGTTAAATCAAATGCTAAACATGAAATGAGAGATATCTTATTATTGAAACTTTGTAGGAATTGGTAGTTTCATAATATTTTATTAGTATAAATATTATACTATTAAACAGTGTAATAGTATATACTAACATAAAGTAGTGTATACTAATATACCACTTAGTATATACTAATACATAGTATATATTAATGTGAAGTATTTATGTTAGTATAAAGGACATAGCGAGTTTGGCACAAATGCACATATACATTTGATACATTTTGAGAATTATTCAGGCCAAAATTCTGTTATTATAACATATTCTTTAAGGTAGGATTTTTATTTATTATAAATATGAGAAATATTGAAAAAATGTAAAGGGAATATCTACGTGGTTTAGAAGTTAGCAAAGTTTGTTTTAAATTTGACAAAAGTGCTATCTAAAAAATGGAAAAAAAGACCACATTAAACTTAGAATTGTTTATTAATTTAAAAATGCCATTAAGAGAAGAAAAATGGCAGACTATTGACTGAGAGAATGTGTTTACAACACATACATTAAACAAAGTACTTGTATCCAGAATTTATTTTAAGAATCTTAAAAATCAATAAGAATAAAGGCAGATAACCTCGTAGAAAATTGGGAAATTATTTTGAATAAGCACTCTACAGAAGGGGATATCCAAATGGACAGTAAATATATAAGAAACTCTTTAATTCCACTAGTTACCAGGGAAATGCAAATTAAAATGAGAATAAATGCCACAGCACATCACTTCAAGAAAAACAATGTTAAAGATATACCAACTGATTTGATGAATTAGAGAACTCAAATATCCATACACTGCTGTTTGGATTGTAAAATTATTCAACTATTTGGGAAACTCTTCTTTAGTTGCTACTGACTCCATACATGTGCGTAACATCTAACCCTTCAATTCAACCCTCATGTATGTACTCAATGAAATACATACATAACATGAAAGTACTACTTATAATAACTAAATAACTAAAAATGATACTGATATATTTCTAAGTAAAACAAATAATGATAGGGTATGCATGATAGGGTATGATGATAGGGTAATGAAATGTAGCTATATAAACAACATGGATGAATCGCATGCACATCAGATTGAGTGGAAAAAATCAGTCATGAAAGAAAACATCAAATATGGTTTCATTTATATAATAGTATAGGATAAATTTAATGTACATATGAGAAAGATATATATTGATACATAAAAATTTATTTTAGATGGATTATGATTATAAAATGCTTCTCAAAGGCCACATAACAGAATATTATGCCATTCTGGAGATAGGCAAGCATTTCTTAATCTATACACCAAAAGGCAATAAACGTAAAGGGAAAATACTATAAACAGACTATGTTAAATCAAAGAATTTCTATTAATTGAGAGACATCATTACCAGACTGAAAAATGGTGACACATAGTGGGAGAAAATGTGTGCAGTGTTTGTGTGCGAGGAAGGACACACATCTAGAACCATAACAAGAAGGAAAACAATCCAATAGAAAATAGCAAATCTGGACAGGCGACAGACATTTCACAAAAGATATTCAAATGGCCAATGAATATAAAAAAATTATACTCAATAGCATTAGTCATCAGGAAATGCAAATAAAACCATGATGAG
>CAUYRT010001148.1:0-64944 GCA_963574885.1 Lepilemur ruficaudatus
ATGCTTGTAGTCCCAGCTACTCGGGAGGCTGAGGCAGGAGGATCACTTGAGCCCAGGAGTTTGAGGTTGCTGTGAGCTAGGCTGACGCCACGGCACTCTAGCCCGGGCAGCAGAGTGAGACTCTGTCTCAAAAAAAAAAAAAAAAAAATGCTGCCGGTGTTCCTGACGGAACTTGACAAGGTGATTCTAAAATACATACGCAAGAGCAAACGGCCAGAAACACCCCTAGAACTAACAAGGAACATGTGGTCCAGCCCGACCAGGTCTCAGCATTGCGTACAAAGGTGTGCCTGCGACAGAGAGCTGACGGTGCAGACGAGATGAGCTCAGAGCGGCTCTGCCAGGACCAGGGACAGAGCCACACCGCGCACCCACCGTGAGCCAGAGGGCGCGGGGCAGGGCGGCAGGGGTGTTCCTACACGGGAGGGGAGGCATCGGCGGGAGAGGATACCACAATACGTGGAAACCCAGAGAGCACCAGCATCTAGGTCAGAGCCCACATATGTGTGTGTGCAGACATTCCACAATCATTAAGATGGAAAAAACCAAACAATCCAATTTTAAAAATGGGCAAAAGGCATGAACAGACTTTTCACAGGAATGAAACACAAATATAAACATATGAAAAATTCCAACCTCGTTAGTAATCAGGGAAATGCAAATTAAGACCACAATTAGATACTATTTTACACTCAGCAGATTGGCAAAAATTGAGGAGTCTGACAATATCAAATACTGGATAGTCAGTGAGTGGATTGAAGCGCACTCGTGTATTGCTGCGAGAACACGATAGCTCACAACCGTTCCGGGAACAAGTCAGTCTCATCTGATGCAGTGTAACATTCACAGACCCCAGCCCGGTAACCACACTCTAGTATAACCATTCACATAGCCCAGCCCAGTAACCACACTCTAAGTAGAGATCTAGAGTCGCCCAGGCTCCTACTGGGAGTAGACACAGGGTCCCCAGAGCAGGGCTGATGTTTACCAAAAACTGGAAATGCTCTCTGTATCCACTGAGAGAAGGGGTAATGAATTATGATACAGCCACACAATGTCACTGTATGCATCAGTGAAAATTATGAACCATGGCTCTGCATAAGCACATGGATGAGTCCCGGAAATACAGTTGGATGAATAAAGCACGTCTTGGAAGAATACTAATAGTGTGGCTCAATTTTCACGAGCTAAGAAATAAGCAAAATTAAACCATACATTGTTTAGCAGTAAACACATTTTACCAACACTGCATAAAATAATACAAAACTATTTAAAAGTATGCAAAAGTAAGGGAATGTAAGACATCTGGTTCGGGAACGAGGTTGCATGGGGTGCAAGCGGAGGGCGGGTGGGGCTGGGCCGCTCTGGGGTGTAATGAGTGGTCACAGCAGCTCTTGGGTCAGCAGGTGGCTCAGGGGTTCATTACATCATCATGCTTTATGTCATCAATATATGCTCGTACAACCTGGTGTGAGGACCAAAGTGTGTATCAGAGAAAGATCATACAGTGACAACGTTGAGGCTGGCTGGGGTTTTATGCAGAGGGTCCCTTTAACCATCACCACAACCTTTGCACTGTCTGAAAAGCCAACATCCAACTTCTCCACGATCCTAAAATCCCTGCTGTTCTAAGATTCTGACATGCTAATCCCACAATTCTAATTATCCAAAGATACTGCATAAAAGATCCTGGTGTAAAGATTCTGACGTTCTGATGGGAGATTCTCCCACTCACATTCCAAAGTCCTTGTCCCATAGGGTCCCAAAAGGGTGTGTCTAGTTGCCAAGAGCACCTGGTGCCTGTCCTCACTGAATGGGCCCAGGAGTGCAGGGTGGCACCTGGCTCCCACGAAGGCAGGCTCCAGGAAAGTGGAAGGGCTGGGCGTCCCAGGAGAGGGCCCTGGGAAGGGCTTCCTGCTGTGCTAAAGGGCCAGGGCCCACCTCTCAGGCAAAGCCACAGATGCTCCCAGCTGCTGGACCTTCCTGTGCTCCTGCCTAGCCTAACCCCATCTGAGGAGTTGGGGGCACAGTCCGGCTGCTTCATTCATTCATCCACCCGCAGAGGAGGAAGGCAGCCTGCACTGCTGAGAATACCACGTCCTGGACTTAGGGCCAAGCAGATGGATATAAACCTGGCTCTGTAACTTGGGGGAGCCCCTCAGCTTCTTTGCAACTTGGACCCGTTGTCTTCTGCATGGAGACTAGGATAGCCTCGGATTTCTTCAGGACTTGGGACATGTATGACAAATTGCCCAGGGCAGGAACCGGCTGAGTCTGAGCCCAAAAGCATGCATGCCCTCTGCCTTCCTGTGGCCAAACATTCCTTTCCAAGAATTTCCACCAACTTGTGTGAGCACTGCTGCATGTCAGCATTGCCTGGGTAGTGTGGGACACAGTGATGAGCAAAGATTGTCACAAAAGCTGCCATCTAAAAGTGGCTGTAACATGCACTCACTAATTCATTTATCTGATCCTTT
Organism: Lepilemur ruficaudatus; assembly: GCA_963574885.1. Taxonomy (NCBI): domain Eukaryota; kingdom Metazoa; phylum Chordata; class Mammalia; order Primates; family Lepilemuridae; genus Lepilemur; species Lepilemur ruficaudatus. The sequence continues at coordinate 2,478 of CAUYRT010001148.1, forward strand.
GCTCATTCAACAAACATGGATTTGTGCCCACAGGGTGCTGGGATCAGCTGTAACCAGACAGTGTTCTGCACATGCAGCTCTCTTTGCCTTGAGAAACCCAGATGCTAGTCCTGGGCCAAATGTGTCAGCAAAGCCCCAAGCCTGGGCGAGCAGGAGTCAGGGGAGGGAGGAGCAGGAGACAGGGGCCCACTCAGGCCATGCCTGGTGGAGCTGCAGAAGCCCGGCCTCTGAGACCCCAGACCTGTAGAGCCACCAGCATGCAATGCCAGCCTGGGAGAGCCGCAGGCACAAGACTCCAACCCGTGAGGGCTGCTGGGTGGAGTGAGCCCAGCAAAGCCATGGGGGCTGAGCTGCCTGGAGCCCCTTGGGGCCCAACCCCTGCCCCATCGTGTCTAGAGGGTGAAAGATGGAGTAAAAGATTATTCCCAAGCCTCATAATTTAATGCTGTTTGCCCTGTTGGGTTTTAGACTTAGCTGGGACCGTTACCCCTTCCTTCTTCCTATTTCTCCCTTTTGGAACAGGAGTGTCTAGCCTCTACCCAGCCCACCATTGCATTCTGGAAGCACATTACTTGTTTGATTTCACAGGCTCACAGCTGGAGGGCAATTTGCCTTAAGTCTCTCTCATGATGATGTTCAGATGAGACTTGGGATGTAGACAAAGTTGGTACTGGGGCCAGGCAGCACAGTGGCTCACACTTATAATCCCAGCACTTTGGGAAGCTGAGGCAAGAGGATCGCTTAAGCCCAGGAGTTTAAGACCAGCCTGAGCAAGGGTGAGACCACGTCTCTACTAAAATGAGAAAAAATTAGCCAGGTGTCGTGGTGCGCACCTGTAGTCCCAGCTACTCAGGAGGCTGGGGCAGGAGGATCGCTTGAGCCCAGGAGCTGGAGGTTGCAGTGAGCTATGATGATGCCACTGTACTCTACCCCAGGTGACAGAGTGAGACTCTCAAAAAAAAAAAAAATTGGTACTAGGATTAGTTAAGAATTTGGGGCTATTGGGATGCAGTGAATGTATTCTGCATGTGAGAAGACCGTATGAATTTGGGGTCTAAGGGCAGAGTGCTATGGTCTGAATGTGTCCCCTCCAAAATTCAGGTGTTGCCACTGTGACAGTACGGAGAGGTGCGGCCTTTTGGAGGCAATGAGGCTGTGAGGGTCCCCCGCTGTGAATGGGATTAAGGCCCTAATCAGGAGGCATCGAAAAGCGCAGCGTTGGTCTGCCCCCTCTTCTGCCTCTGCCATGTGAGCACACACCATGAGGGCTCTCACTGGACCAGATGCCTGCGCCACGATCTTGGACTTCCAGCCTCCAGAACTGTGAATAAATCTCTGTCCTTTATACATCACCCAGTCTCAGGTGTTGGGTTAGAGCGGCACACACGGACCGAGACAATGACATTAGGAGACGGCTCCCGAGGCTGCTGGGAGCAGTGCCGAGACTGCAGGCTCCCCGGAGACAGGAGCATTTAGGAAGCAGCAGAGAGCTGCCGTCAGAAGCTTGGGGCTCCCACGTGGATTCCTGGTGTTCTCTCTCAGACTCATAAAAATTGCTCTTGCATCATTGATCTGTCTGGCTCCCAGGCAGAAAACGCCATTCCCCAGGCTGTAGGAAGCGGTTTCCCAGCTGCCACCTTGGGCCAGCTCTGGGTGGAGACAGGCAGAGCAGGTTCTCGGCATTGCAAACTGTCTTGCAGCCCTGTTTCCGCGCAGACGACTCGGGCCTGAGCAGGCTCCCTCAGAGCAGGCCAGATCGGGCCTGTGCTTTGCTGAGGTGGGGCTCTGGGAAGCCTGGGGTGGGGGAAGCAGGGTGTGGGCTCAAGGGGCCCCTGCCCATAGCCTGGCTCTCGGGGGCTCCACGTGGTGGGGGCTGCACCAACTGCACCAGAGAGGCCAGCCTCTGGCACGCCTGAATCAGTCCTCAGCTGCAGGCTCCTGCCAGCACAGGTAGTCCTCCGGGCAAGGGGGCAGCTGGAGCCAGCAGTGTCCTCACTCACATGGCTGGTGCCCAGCTGGGAGGGCACTGCAGCACCCACTACCCATACCTACTCCACTCCGGAAGGGCCAAGCCTTTGGAGGGAGACAGCCTGTGGCCCTGGGCATGTCGTCCACCTCTCTAAGCCCCAGCGTCCCTGTCCAGGATGGTACCACCTGGCAGGTCTACAAGGGCCACACTGAGTCCAACGCCCAGACCCAGCCAGGCCACACAGGCAGCGGGCGTCCCATGCTCTTTCGCACGGGTCGTGCCACATCTCTGCCATTGGGTTGACCTGCAGTTTATGATGTGGGGACAGGCTGCAGACCAGAGCCTGCATGTGCTCTCCAGGGAAATAATCCCGGACCTCTAGGACCGGGACAGCGGGGCCTGGACTGAGGTCTGACGCCCAGCATGGGCAGCTTCCCTCCTCAGAGGAGCTTGGGGAGGCAGGAGGAGAATCACCCTGCGGGTGGGCTGGGCAGCGGGCAGAGCAGGCCCAGCCGAGTGTGAGGAGAAGTGAAGCCCCTAGCCCGGAAGGCTGCTGAGGGTAGCGTGTGTGAGAGCTGGGCCTGAGGCCCTCCCACCCCCAGGACGAGGCTACCAGGAAGGGGGACCACCCTCCCCAGTAGTGCCGAGTCTGGGGAATAGGGGGTGGCTGGGTTTTCCAGACCCCTGAGGAGGATAGGCTCTGGGCAGAGGCCAAAAGAGGAATGGACAATGGAAGGCAGGACTGCAGAGGATATCCCTGAGACAGGAGCAGTTGGCAGGGTGCAGTGAGCTGAACTGTTGAGAAGCCTCCACTACCCTTCTCTCGTCCTCTCCCCGCTCCTTTCAGGCTTCCGTGTAGCAGGCCCACCACATCAGGACTGGCTCAGGACATGCCTCGGTCAGTGCTATGGAGCAGAAGTGGCATTTGCTACTTCCCAGTGGCTTTCTCAGCCTTTGTGAGGCTTCTCCATCACTCCCCAACCCCCCGCCAAGAGCCCAGCGACCTCTGCAAGACAGCCCCATCAGTCAGGATCCCCGAGCAGGATGTGTGGGAGCAAAGCCACACCAGCTGTGGACAGGCAGCACCAGTGACAGCCACACCTGGGATTTGGGACCATTTGTTACTGCAGCAAAACAGCGTGGGCTGACGAACAGGGAGGACGTGAGCAGCTCCGGTGAGAGAAGGGCTGCTTAGCCCCGTGGAGACCCTTGAGACCTCTCCTGGCCTCTCACTCCTTCTTCAAAGCGGACCACATGGCTCTGGATGGCTGTTACCATGCGAGCCCGCTGGCACTGAGGCTGGCAGCTCGGTGGTGTGTGTGCTGAAGTCACTAATGCCAGCAGGCCCCGAGCTGACAAACCCGCATGGCAACCACTCACGCTCACAGCCATGTGCTGCTCTCCGATTCTCAAATCCATTCTCCTGCCAGCGGCAAGAGCATTTTGAGGGAAAAATGCAAATTTGGGGGACATGGGGGAGCTCTTCACCAGGCTAAAAATGGTGCTCTAATGAAGCCTCCCTCCCCTAGAGCAACAGCAAGTTAGAGCTCCGCATGTGCTGAGGTTTCGAGCAGTAGGTGCCAAGGTCTAATCCCTGCTTACGCTTAATCCCCGGCTCCCTTTCCAAGCAAACGGCAACAGAGGCTGGACCACAGGAGGGGAGGAACAGCCATCACAGTCATGGGCTCGTTAGTGTGGTTGGAGCTCACTCACCAGTGACGGCATCTGGAGCAGTTCACACGGTCTCAGATCACAGAGACCTTCTTTGCTTTTGTTTTTCCTTCAGAACCTTTTTTGCCCATCTTGCTGGCAGCAGCACTAATGAGTCCCTGTCAGATGTACCTGGAGCAGTCACTAAGTACCACGGTGCGGAGTGCACGGAGACGTGGCCCCAGACACTTGCAGATGTGAGAGGGGGGCAATGCCGACAGTCACGCAGAGGATCATGGGTGGCATGGGCAAGTCAGCCCCGCCGAGCGCCAGCCCTGCTGCTCTGACACGCAGCTGGGGTGCCTGCCCGGGAGCTGCGGCAGGTGCAGAGTGCCTCACGTACAGACCATCAGGGAATGACTGCCCTCGTCTTCCTATGCCTCTCAGAGATTGTCGAGACCTCTCCTGGCCTCTCGCTACCTTCTCCAAAGTGGTCTCCATGGCTCCACTTTAAGAGTGACCCCCTGCTTCCCCAGGCCTGAGGTCTGACACAGCAAAGGCAGACAGAGGGGAGGGGCACTGTGAGGGTGACTCAGCTCCAGGGAGCAACAGCCTGGGGTGGGAGCTGCCCGTGGTGCTGAAGCACAGACCCGGTGCCTGTCCCTTTGACCAGCAGGCCTGGCTGGGGTTAACCTGGTGCAGGAGCTGCCCATGGTACTGAAGCTCAGCTAGCGAGTGTCCTGTGGACCAGCATACCTGGCTGGGGTTAATGTGCCCATTTAAAAGAGGAGAATACTGAGGCCAAGAATCACACAGAAAGCAAGTGGTGGGTTCAGGCCCAAGTCTCATGGAATCAGATCCAGGCTCCTCCCACAAAACCTCTCCACTGCTGTCAGATCTCAGTTCTCCAGACGCTGACCCCATGTACACAGGGGCCCGAGCCCACCTCCCTCACCACCACCAGCTTGGGCTTCTCTGACCTTGTGGTTCCCATCAGTTGGGGCTGGGATGGGAGAAGCTAAACCCTCCACAAAGCCACACTCAAGAAAGGAGTTGGCTCTTCCTGATCCCAAGGGACGAGGAGGCTGAGAGGAAAGGTCACGGCTCATGGGCCTGCTGCTCACACCCTCCCATCCCTATCCCCAAGCATCCCACGAGAGGGCGTCCCATGGGCAGCTCCAGGACAGTGACAGTTCTCTCAATTAGGGCATGGCACACACCCATCCAACCGAGTGGCACTGCACGGCACTTCTGCCTTGCGAAAGCACCAATTAGGCCCTCCGAGCATTCCCGCCGGAAGACGGGGCCTCGCTCATTAGAGGGGCCTTTCACATCCCCCAGTCAGTGACTCCCCAGCAGGGCCCAGGTGCCACACGCCTGCTGTCTGCCTTCCTCGATCTGTAGAGCATGCACTTTGAGAGAGCTTGTTTGATGTCTGGGCGGTTTGTTTGGTTTAATTTTGTTGTTTCTGTTTCTGCTGTCAAGAGGTAAACAGACACACAACTTCATCCTCCTAAGCAGGGCAGATTAATAAGTCACTGGCAGCGGCTGGGAGGAGACAGGGCCAGCCCAGGCCCCAGGGCACTGGGTTTTCATTCTGGCTGTGCTGCCCACTAGCTGTGTGGTCCAGGCCAAGTCCCCAGACCTCTCTGGGCCAGGGTTTCTTCACCTGTACATTGGGGCTGGAGACCCTGCCCTGCCTGGAGGTTTAAGGTGGCACTGATGGGGACAGTACTCGGTGGAACCAGGGCAGCTGCACATGCTGGGACCCTGACAGAGTGACCTGCATGGTCTCAGTACTCCCGTAACTTGGTGAAGGGGACATTTTCCAGATAAGGAACGGACAGCTCAGACAGTATGTAATTTTGTCAAAAGTCACACAAGTAGTAACACAGCCAGGACTCAGACCAGGGCACTTGCAAACTTGGCGCCTCTCCTGGCAGTGCCCAGCAAGAGAACATTGCTCACTCGCTGCCATCACTGCTGTCCTCATTCCTGTGCAGCAGTTTGAAAGCAGGTGATACAGCAGTGACCTCAGCATCCAGCTGCCATCCCAGTTCCTCTGTGTGCAGGGCAGGTCACCTAACCTTCCTGCCGCTCAGCCATTTCATCTGTAAAACGGGCATGCTACTTCCTGCCCCGCCTCCCTCACAGGACAGGTGTGAGGCTCAGCTGAGTCACGTGTAGACACACCTGTCCTCCATCAGCTCCTGACTGGGTATGGTGATGCACAGAGCAGGCCCAAGGCCTGGGAGCCATCCAGGCAGCACTAGTGCTACAGGGCGGTGGGGGTGGGTGGCAGCAGTGAGATTAACAGCAGCAGTGGTGATGGCACTGCTTGCAGAAGCAGGCACAGTGGGGCCTCTTCCGCGGACCAGCCAGGGGGTGCAGCACAAAGGAGCCAGCCTTGGGCGTCTCATCTGCACAGGCGTTGCAGAGTCCAAGGAAGGCACAGGCGAGATCCTGGGCATGAGGCCTTCCTGACACGTCCCACTGAGGGCACCTTCACCGTCCTTAGCCCAGTGGCCATTCAGGGTGGGCCAGGCTGCCCCGGGGCCCTGCACTGGCCCTCAAGCCTCAGGGCCTCTCTCCTCTGCTCCATTAGCACTGACCGCCTTGCAGTGCCTCGGGCAGGACAGGTGACCCTCCCCTCACCCCCGAATCTCCATCTCTCCACCTCTAAGTGGCAGTAATCCTCCCCTCCTACAGGATTCTCCTGAGGGTCAACGGGAACATGTATCCAGGCTTTTGTCAGGGGCATGGCACGTGGCCCATGCCCTGCATGTGGTGGCCGACACCACCACCCTCATGAATTCCAGAGACCGTGGGAGGTGGAATGCTCAGGTCACTCCCACCCAGCCCTCCAGACCTAGGACCAGCCTGAGATGGCGGGGCTGAGGGAAGACGCCAAGCCTTTTCCAGAAGACAGAAATCAATTGCATGCAGAGATATTCCTGGCTTTTCATTTAGAGAGCAATAAAACTCTCTGTGCCTCCCTTTTACCTTCCTTCTTGGCAGAAAACGCCAGAGAACCTTGGGCTCTGGCCCTGGGAGCCCAGGCTGGTGGAAGCCTGGCAGTGTGTTAAGCTTCTTAATGAAACCAATCTATATCTGTTTGCAGTAGGCAGGGACTCAGCCAGCTGCATTCTGCTATGTCTTCCAGGCATCGGAGGCTGCAGCTGGCTTCCCCAGCGCCCTGTTGGGCCACCGTCCTGGCACAGAGGCCCTCCCCATGCCCCAACCTTGCCCTGTTGCCTCCTGCTGCAATCGGAGGAAGCCATCAAATCCAGCCCAGAAGAAGGAGCCCTGACCACCCTAGCCCACATGGCCATCTGCTCTGGACCCTTCAAGTTCACAAACAGACCAAGACCAAGACCTAAGTTTCCAGAAGGCTCTGACCCTTTAAGAAACACCTCTGTGTCCAGCAGGGTGGGTGGGGCTGCATGCTGCACCCTCTTGTTTCCTCTCTGGATGTCCTTCCCTGAGCTTCCCCTCCTCTGGCTCCTCCGTTCCCATAGTCCTTCCAGTTGCAGGCTCCTGCCAGCACAGGTAGTCCTCCGGGCAAGGGGGCAGCTGGAGCCAGCAGTGTCCTCACTCACATGGCTGGTGCCCAGCTGGGAGGGCACTGCAGCACCCACTACCCACACCTACTCCACTCCGGAAGGGCCAAGCCTTTGGAGGGAGACAGCATGTGGCCCTGGGCATGTCGTCCACCTTTCTAAGCCTCTAAGGGTCCTTTCCCCACCTTCTGGCATTGAAAGAAGTGTTGAGGGGCCCAGGGAAAGCATCAGAGGGACCTGGATGCAAATTCTGGCTCTGCCACTAGTCAGCTGCATGATTTGGGGCAAGTCCCAGCCCCTCTCAAGTTTCAGTCTCATGTCCACAAAACAGGTACAACACAAGCCACTTCCAAGGGTGGTTCTTGGGATGAGAATGGGATAGGGGTGGGGAGCCCCTGCAGCAGCTGTGCCCTGCTCTAGTGGCTCTGGGTACTGAAGCTGTTCACCCTACACCCTCCATGGACCTGCACTGCCCCAGCCCGGGCCCCTCCAGCAGGTCTGGGACACTCGCTCTGAGCCCAGCCCTGTGCTGGCTGCCAGGATGGCACAAAGAGACAGACTCGTGCCCGCTCCTGAGGAGCTTGAGGCCAGGTGGAGGAAGTGGACCCCTAATGCATCACTTAGTACAGTGAGTAGGAATGGGGGAGCTCTTGCTCTTAGGGACAAAGGCCTCTAGTGGCTGGAAAGTAATGAGACAGGTTGGGACACTGTCCTCACCCCTGGGAGCCTTTGAATAAGATGTAAGTATTGCAAAGACAGAGATATCTTCTTTTTCTCTATTCTCCCAGTGCTTTGTACAGTGACTACTATAGAGGACTCACTACCATCACCATGTCACCATCACCACCATCACTGCCATCACCATCACCATCATCACTATAATCACCATCCCACCATCACCACCACTATCCCACCATCACCACCATCACTACCATCATGATCACTGCCACTGCCATCATCACCATCACCACCACCACCATCACTACCACTGCGATCACCACCATCACCAACATTACCATCACCACTGTTACCACCATCATCACCATCATCATCACTAACACCATAACCACCATCTTCACCATCAACAGATCTACACTATCACCATTGAGACCATCACAGTCACCACCACCAGCAGAAGTCACTGCTAAGTGCTTCATACGCAGCCCTGGGGCATTACTGGCATATTTTATAGAAGAGAAAAATCAGAGGAAGAGGCAACGTGGGCAAACAACTAGTCACTGGGAGAGCTAGGATTAGAACCTGTTTCTGTCTGACTCCAGGGACAATCCTTTTTTTAAATAAACAGCAGCAGCCACCACTACTAGGCACAATTTCTGAGGAGGGGACTCTTTCTTGTGTATGGTGACAAGGTGGGGCTACCTCTGTGGTCCTGGAGAACACCGTTGCTCTGGACCACAGGTCCTGGAGGGGAAACAGACTCATTTGCAAGCAATTTGCACACTGCTGCTGAAAATGAGCCACCATTCCCCAACACTTCAAAACTGCTTTGTTTCTGCCTTGAAAGGGACCTTCCTACGCACACATCCCCATCCCCCAATCACCCTAGACACAGACACCCTGACACAGAGCAGTGTCCCCTCATCACCTTTCTCTGAAGGAGGCAAGTCTCCACTCCCGCTCAGCCCTTACTTTAGGAGTGACCTTGGATAGGAACCTCATCTCTCTGAGTGCAGCCTACCTAACTGGAGTTCCTAGGCCAGCCCAGCTGAGCACGCAAAGACAGAGGGGCAGGGTGGGCAGGAGGAGGCCTCTGCAGGGCTAATCCTGAGGCCCCCTTGGATGGGCAGGAGCTTGAGACAAGCCTAAGGTGTCCTGGACAGCTGGCCTCAGAGAGCCAGACCAGACCACCTGGGCTGGCCTGGATGACAGCACCTGCTCCTGGAACTGCCTGGCAGCTGCCCTGCCCAACCTGGGGGCCTTGGGGGAGTTTCTTCCCTCCTCTGAGCCACAGTCTTCCAGTAGGAACCTCCAAGCCCCCAACCCCACCGCTTTCATCGCCTTCTCTTTGCGCGCCTACTCGGGAGAACCGGACAGCTCTTTGCTGGTGCAGGGAAGGGTTCAAGCCGCCAGACCAGGAGGGAGCAGTTTGGGAGGGTGCCTGGAGGCTGGCTGGCCTCCCTCGGTGAGGACGCCAGGGCCCTAGGGAGTAGGGTCTTAGGCCCCTCTGAAGATCCTGACCCTGCAGAGGGCCGGCCTGAGAAGCTCCCCAGGACAGCTCAGGGCCCCAGGCCTAGCCCTGCAACTGCTGCTCTTCCTCTGCCCATTGCATGGCTGTCCACCCCTTTCAGCCCCTCAGCTGCTTCCTGAAGATCCAGCCCAGCTGGAACACAACCCCTCACCTTGTGCTCCCAAGCACTGCACCGTAGGTAAGCGCAAGGGTTCAAACGCACATGCATGCACACATAAACACACACATACAACATGCCCGCATACACAGGCACACATGAATACACATATGGATACACACATGCACACATGGTGCATCAGACACAGGTGCATGTGTGCACACATGAACACAGATGCACACATGTATATACACAGATGCGCACATGCACACACGTGAATGCACACATGCACACAGGGACACACACATGAGTGCACACCAGGCCTGTCTCACCAGGCTGCAAGTGGGCGCTCAGTGAATGCTTCCTGTATCTCAGACAAGTCTCTTATCGCTTCTGGCCTCAGCTTTCTCGCCTGTAAAGTGGGCCGCTGTGAGGACACCACAGGCTTCACTGCTGCACTCGGTACTGACATCCCCTCCAGGCCTTAGCTGCCCACCCTTGTGAGGGGCAGCGCTTCCATCTTTCAGGGAGATGATCTGATCCTACTGGCCTTTCCAAGTCATGTCCCAGTCCCTGCCTTGAGGAGGCCTTTCCACACTAATCCAGGCCAACGGACTTGCCTCCACGCCGACCTGGCCCACAGTGCTGGCACATATTTAGCCACTCTCTGTGGCAGTGTCTACTGGGCCTCAAGGACACCCCGGCCCTGGTCTATCAAACAGGAATGTCACAGCCAGCTACCCAAACCAGCCCCTCCTGTGGCCTGGATGCCAAGCCCCGCCTGTCCCTCCCAGGTGCACGGTCACTTGTGCCACCGGCACAGCGGGAAGGGCACAGGGGAATGGTCAGCAGACAGGGCTCCATGCCCAGCTCCGAGGGACGGACCCGCCTCTCTCTGAGAAGTCTCTCCGTGGGTCAAGAAAGGGTAGTGGGAGCTCTGGCCGGGCAGGAAGGCTGGATAATCCCAACACCCATCTGTGCCTCCCTTCCTGCGGCCGTGGGCCCAGTAAACTGCAGAAGTCACGGTTTTCTGCCACTCACCCCTGAAACCCCAGAGCACCCAGCTCAGAGCCCAGAAAAGCCTCAGATGCAGAACGGGACAGCAGGACCAGGAAGGCATGGCAGGGCGTGGTGCAGGCCTGTGCCCTGTTCCCAGCGTCACCCAGGACATGGGCACCCTATGTCCGAGCTCAAGCAAGGTGGCCATCTGCCCAGAGCCACACTGAAGCTGGGGCCACGACAGAGCCCGCCTTGAACCCAGGCCTGTCTGAGTCGCCAAGGACACTTTGAGGTGGGGACGACAGAGCTCGGGGCGCAGGGCCTTGGCGGAAACCCTGTCTGAAGCTGGGGCCCGGGGGCACAGGAGAGGCCGAGCCGCACTGCGCAGCGGCCAGCTGCTGCTTACCCACGCAGGCGCAGACTCACTTCTCAGCCTAGGGTCATTTTCCTGCTCGCGTTCTCCCAGAGAAGGGCTGGTCAGAGGGCACGGCCGAGGCCTCTGTGGCCAAGAAAGGGCACAGCTTCTGGGGCCCTGGGCCTAAGAGGGCTGAGTTCAGCCTGGGTCGCCCTCCCTGTCCACGTCCCCACAAGCTGTCCTTTGCAGCGCCTGGGAACACAATTCACATTTACATTTCTCAGCAGACTGGGGGAGAGAATCTATAATAATCTGATCACGAAAATGAGATTCTCCAGTGTTCTCTGTACCCAGAGACAACCCGCACAGCTCAGACCTCAGCAAAATCCAATTGCTGTTTATTTAACCTGCTCAGCCTCCAAATTAAAAGGCAGCCTCCTCCACCCAATACACACTCGCCTCCCCCACACCTGGGTTCTCCTGTGGCTGCAGCCCCTTCCCCCGCGTCCTGCCTGAGTCCTCATCCACAGGCTGCCCTGCCAGGGATGCAGCCTCTCCTGGCTCTCAGGATTAAAGTAGTGGGTTGCTAAGAGTGCAATTAAGGGATTCTGGAAGGAGACTTAGTCCCACGCCTTCCCCTGGGGGCACCTAGTGGATGAGTCACAGCAACCCCTGAAGGTTGTTGAGGTAGGAAATTTGGCCTTCAAGAACATGAAGAGTGGCTCCAAGCCTGGCACACCCTGGCCCAGCCCACTCACCATCTGTGCTCCCCACTCGCTCTGCTTGGGCCTGGCTTCCATGCGCAGGCCCCGTCCCCATCCCTCCCTCTCACCCTCTCAGTTCAGCTCAAGTGCCTCTTCCTCCAGGAAGCCTCCCTTGACTCCCCAGGGCTGATGAATAACTCCCTGCTCAGGTCCCTCCAGCCCTGGACCCACAGCCTGCCATGTGGCAGGCACCCAACAAGAGTATGTGACATTTTAACCCAGTCCAAACCTCTCATTTTCCAGAGAAGAAAATGGAAAAGGTCAAGTCATGATCTCAGGGCAACTAGATCATAGACTGAGAGCAACAGAAGCTCCACAGTGTAAAGAGAGAGGGAGAGAAGAGAAGAGAGGAGGAGGAGGGAAGGAGAGAAAAGTGGGCAGGAAAATTAAGGGACAGAGGAGCAAGCCAGGGTGGCTGGAGCTGGGGCTGGTGGCCCATCCTCAAGAGCACTCAGCTCTCCCTGGCCCAGGTGCCCTCTGTCTTGCCTTGGGGCACACACTGGCCAGGGTCCACAGCCGGGAGGCAGTTGGGTTCTTGGCTCCTCCTGCCCTTTCCTGGGCGTGGAGTAGGTAGGTCACAGGCCCAAGCTCCTCAGCCACCATCTGTCCCTAAGCCCTAGCCCTGTCAGACATCTTCTTCTTTCTGCAGCACCATCTCACCCAGACAACCAGCTGAGCCCCCGCAAAGCCGGACCCTGCCCCACCGTGCCTGGACGGAAGCACTGGGGCAGCCTCCTGTATCAGAGGGCCCTGCCCCACGGAACGAAGCAGGAAGGGGAGCGGGTCAGAGCAGATCCTCTGAAGGGAACCAGCAGGATGGGACACAGACAGCCCTGCAGAGAGCAGGAGAGTGGCAGGGAGGGAACGAAAGGAGGCTGACGCTGCTCACACTAACCACTGCCAGGATGGGGCGTTCCTGCTGTCTAGAGTTATTTGAAGATGGTAGCAGTGCCCAGCACACAGGGCACCATGACCTGCATCAACGCAGGTGAAGAGCCTAGGATTTACCTGCCAAGGTGAACGGGCAGTGGTGATGGCCATCTTCCCTTGTCCTGGCGACAGCCCCAAGGTTGGGGTGCGGAGGGGGTCGTGGTCATTCCCCTTTAAAGATGGTGTTTTCCCAGCATTTCTGCTAAACCAGGAGCTCCGCAGAGGCGGGGCACAAGGCACAGTGTGGGTCCCACTCTGTGGGACCCCAGATGCCCCACAGTGTGCCCCACAGTGTGAGCCCCCTCAGATGCCATCTGAGAGCCTGTCTATCCTTCATAGCTCCCTGCAGAGCATGGATCACAAGGGCCAGATTCAAGCAACATGGGCAGCGGGGCTGGTGCCTGGGAAAGCCCTGCTGGCTATAGAAGCTGCTGGCCCTGGCAGGCACCCAAAAAAAGTACATGACATTTTAACCTGGTTAAACAAATCTGCACGGAGCTGGCATCTCCTAGACAGCTGGTCCTTCCCCCAAAGGGGGCCAGGGCCAGCCTGCCCCAGGCCCCACCAGCTCTCGCCTGTCAGTCCACCTCACAAGGACACAATACCCACCCAGTGGCTGACCTGCTCACTGCCTCGGGGTCCTCCACTGCCTGCAAGGCAAGGGCCAGGCCTCTGGCTGGGCGTCCAAGTCCCGTTCAGACTCACGATGTCTCCATATTAGGAGGGCATGTTCTTTACCTTAATTCTTCTTGTTGCAGAGTGCTGGGGTTGTTTTGGGGCCTTCATTCTCTAAAGAAAAAATTTATAATCAGTTTGCCAAACTCCTTGAAAAATGCTATGAGAATCATGATTGGAATTTCCTGGGATCTACACATGGATTCAGGGAGAACTGACAGCTTTAAAATACTGACTCTTTCCATTCATGAACATTGTATGTGTGTGTGTGTGTGTGTGTATCTGTGTAAGTCTTTTTAAATGTCTTTTAATAAAGTTTCATAATTTTCTCCATTTGTCCTCACACTTCGTTATGTTATACATTATATTTTTGTTGGTATTATAAATGGCATATTTTAAAATGCAGTTTGCCTATTGACTGTGTACAGAAATGCATTTGAGTCTACCATTTTGATTTTAGACCACGTCACCTTACCAAACTCTCTTATAAATTCTACTAATTTGTCCAGGAGTTCTTTTTATGAATAAAGACAGTGTATGTTTCTTCCTTTCCAGCTTCTATACATAGTTCATCTTATTTCTTACTAAGCTTGCAAGTACTCTCAACTTACTCCTTTTTTAAAGGAGTGTTCTTAACGTTCCACCATTCATATTTACCATTGGGATTTTGGTAGTAATCTTTATCAGTTAAGGAAATTCTTGTCTTTTTATTTTGCCAAGTTTTTTTTTTTAATATTAATGGGTATCCAACTGTATCAAATATTTCTTCAGGACTTACTGAAATGATCATCGTATACTTTTTCTTATTTATTTTGGTAATATTGAATTAGACTTATAGGTTTTATATTGATTAAATGAGTAAGTGGATGAGTAACCAATGTTAAATCATCTTGGTGTAAATTCATTTCTAGAATAAATCCAGCTTGGTCAGGAGGCCCTGTCTTTTTAAACACTTCCAGATGCAGTTTGCCAATGTTTTATTTAGGATCACGACACTTATATTCATGAGGTAGATTGGCCTATAATTTCCTTATTTGTCCTTATGTTGTCTCTGGGTTTGACCCCATCTTACGCATTAGGAATGTCCCCCCTTTTTCTATTTTCTAGAAAAATTGCATAAGATTGGATCTCTTCCTTGAAAGTTGGGTGGAACCGTCTGGGTTTAGGTGTTTCCACTGTGAAAAGAGTTTTTCCTGCTGATTCAGTTTTTGCAATGGTTACACAACTATTGAGGCTATTTACTCTTGAGTCAATGCTGGCAAATTGTACTTTCTAGGAATCTGTCCATTTTTTCTAAATTTCCAAATTCGTTGGCATAAGATTATTCCTAGAATTCTCTATTTTGGAATTTTGCTCCTTTTGTCCGGGATCAATCTTACCAGTGGCTTGTCCTTTTTAATGGTCTTTCTAAGGAACCAGATTTTGGCTCTGCAGAGCCTATTATAACTTTAAAATTCTGCTCTTGTCTTTACAATCTTTGTCCTTCTAATTTCTTTGGGTTTATTCCGTGGTTTTTCTTTTCAAAAAAATGTATTCTTAATGTCTTAATATTTTAATTTTCAGCTTCTGTCTTTTGTAGTATAAGCACTTAAGACTTAATTTCAAGTATCCCACAAATTTTAATAGGCAATATTTTCATTATTATCCAATTATGTCTTTGTACATAGCCATTACTTTACATATCTATTAATGATTTCATCTTTGACCTCTGAGTTACTAAGAACTATTTTCAAATTGCCAAACATTCGATGACTTTATTCTTTGCTACTGATATCGATGATTGCATTTTTCTAACTGCATTTTCTAATAATTGCAGTGTTCTATGTATTACTAATCCTTTGAAATTATTGACATTTGCTTTATGACCTAGTCTGTGGTCCCAATGTGTACATGTCCCGTGTACGTGAGAAGATAAGTGTTCCCCATGTGTTGGGTACAGGGCTCTGTCAGCGTCCACTCAGGCACGGTTGTTAAATCTGCTGGATCTTAAGCAACTTCCTGCCTGTGTTCCCCAATCACTGAAAAAGGTACGTTGAACCTTCCACTATCATGATGGATTTACCAATTTCCATCTGTATTTCCATCCATTTTTGCTTTAAATTATTAAGTGCATTCAAGTTTAGGGTTTTTCAACCTCCTGATGAGCTGAACCTGTTACAGTGTGACTCTCTCTATCCATCACATGTAAGTCCACTCTGTCTAAAATTAACATCGTCACCCAAGCTTTCTTTGCATAGTGTTTGGCACATCTTTCTTTGTACCTTTACTTCCGACTGTACATGTCCTTATGTTTTAGTGTATCTCTTGTAAACAGCAAATACGTTACTTTTTCCCTCCAATCTGACAATTCTTGACTTTTAATGAGCTCTTTTAATTCATCTGTTTTTATTTTGTTTACTGGGCAGTTCCAAAAGCTTGCTTTGTGTTTTCTATTTGTCCTGTATTTTTCTTCTATATTGTTTCTCCTTTTCTTTTTGTTGTCTTTTTTTTCTTTTTTTGCCTTTTGTTCTTTCCTTTTTTATTCAACAAAGTTTTTGTTTGTTTAATTCTATTCTTACTACATTTTCATGGTTTGGATGTTATATACCCTAATACTATTCTTTAAGAGGTTAACGTTGCCTTAAGTTTTATTGTATTTATTGTCTATTCATTTGTCACAGTTCTGTGACATTTTATCACTTATGTAGATGCGTGTAACCACCACCACGATCAAAACGCAAAACTGTTGCATCACGGTGGGAACTCTTCCTCTACAGCTGCAGCCCAGCCCACCCACTCCTCTAACTCCTGACAACCACCGCTGGCCTCTTCTCCAACTCTGTCATTTTGTCACTCTGAGAATGTTATAAATGGAATCATACAGGATGACCTTTTGAGACTTGCTTTCTCACTAAGCACAATGCCCTTAAGAATCATCCAAGTTACTGGCATTTTCAAGTTGTTTCCTTTTTATTCCTGAGCAGTGCACCATTGTATGGATGCACCGCAGTTTAACCACTCACCTACTGAAGGACATCTGGGTTGTTTCCAATTTCGGGCCCTTACAAATAAAGAAGCTATGAACATTTGTGTTCAAGTTTTTATGTAAACGTGAGTTTTATTTCTCTAGGACAAATGCCCAGGAATATAACTACTGGGGTTGTAAAGTAAGTGTTATGTTCAACTTTTTAAGAAACTATCAAACCGTTTTCCAGAGTGGCTGTAACATTTCATATTCCCATCAGCCATGATATTCTCCATATCCTTGTATCACTATTTTAGTTATTTTAGTAGGTGTGTTGCGGTATCTCATTTCGGTTTTAATTTGCATTGTCGTTAATGGCCACTGATGTGAAGAGTCTTTGAAGTGCTCATTTGCTACCCGTATATCTTCCTTGGTGAAGTGTGTGATCAAGTCTTTTTGCCCATTTTCTAATTGAGTTGTTTTCTGACTGTTGAATTGAGAGAGCTCTTTGTATTATATATTCTGGATACAAGTCCTTTGTCAGATACGTGATTTGTAAATATTTTCTACCAGTCACTGGCTCCTCTTTTGATCCTCTTAACAGGATCTTTTACAGAGAAGTTTTTAGTTTTGATGGAGAAACCCTTGAGGTTTTTTTTTTTTTTTTTTTACCATGTATAGTTATTAACAGAGGCTAAAATTAGTCAATGTTTAACTTCTCTGCAAATAATACAAGAAATTCGGAATCCTTAACAACTCTTCCCAATAGATTATCATTGCTCAGTTGTTGTTCTATCCTTTCTAAAAATTTAATCCCACACATTAGACATTCTAGTCATTGTAGACTTTTAAAAAAAATCTTAATGGGTACTTGATTTTACTTATGTATTTATACATTTCTTGGTTCACTATTCTTCTTGCATTACAGATCTTCCTTCTGAGGTTATATTCCTCCACCTTGAAGTCCATCTTTTAGAAATTCCTTTAGTGAAAGTCTATTAGTGGTAAACCGTTGCGGTTTTCATTGGTATGGTATATCCGTATTTTGATTTTGTTCTTGAAAGGTAGTCTTGCTGGTTGCAAAATTCTAAGTTGACAGTGACTTTTTTCTCTCAATGCTTTGTAGGCATTCCTGTTTTCTGGTTTCTATTGTTGATGTAAAGTGAGCCATCTGCGAAACAATCATTCTTTTTTCTTTCTAGTTGTGTATAAGGCCTTTCTTTTCTCCATGGTGCTTTGCAGTGTCCCCATGATGTGTCTAAGAATGTATTTCTTTTCATTCATGCTACTTGGCACACACGTGCTTCCTGTGTCCAGGAGATCACAGATTGCATCAGAAATGACCTTTCATGCATTACCTTTCCTCGTCCATCCAATTCATTCTCTTCTTCTGGGACTCCAGGTAAACGTACATTGGATTTCTGGTTCTACTCTCCACATCTCTCAATTTTTGCCTACTTCTATTTCTTACCTCTCTGTTAAATATTGTGCAAAATTTCTTCAGAAATCTGCCAGTTTGCTATTTCTCACTTTACCTATGTCTAATGTCACTTAATCTATCAAGTTTTTCATTTCTACAAGCCGTATTTGATCTTTCTCAGATCTACCTGATCTCTTTGGCTAATCCAGTCCTGTGATTTCATCTTATTTCTAAAAATATTTCATAGAAATTA
Organism: Lepilemur ruficaudatus; assembly: GCA_963574885.1. NCBI lineage: Eukaryota > Metazoa > Chordata > Mammalia > Primates > Lepilemuridae > Lepilemur > Lepilemur ruficaudatus. The sequence continues at coordinate 20,303 of CAUYRT010001148.1, forward strand.
TGTGATTAATTCCAATAGCTCAAGTTCTTTGGGGCCTAAACCATTGTTTTGTTATTTTTGCTACCGTTGGTTCTTTCTCCTGATATTTGCTCAATGGCATGCCCCATTACAGACCATGATTTCTGACATGATTCTTCTTGTTCTGTGGGTTTCCCAGAGGCCTGACTAGATCTTTCCCCCAGAAAGGACCTTCTGTGGGGTCCAAAATCCACTAGCAGACCTGATGCTGCCTTCGATCTTAGGGCAAACCTGCTTGTTGTTGGCTTCCCACTCTAGCATGTTTGATTGGGAAAGGGGGAAGGAGTGAGGGGCAAGGCCTTGGCTACCCTATTTCCTGCAAGACATCAAAATGTTTAAAATCACGTTTTTCCATATTAAACTGCTTTAAAGTGGCAGAGCCCTTCAAATTGTATCTACCATCCACCAGGAGCAGATCTGCCCAGCTTTCCTCGTTTCCCAAGACCCTTAAGGGCGGAGGAACTGGCTTTGCTCATTTTGAGTCAGAGGGACAAGGCAACGTGAGAAACACCCTCACTCACCTGGTAAGGCAACACGACATAGGGAAAGGGCATAAATTTAGAATCCTAAAACCTGGTTTCAGGCCTGCCTCTAGCAAGCTCCGTGATCCTGAACATGTCTCCTGCCACTCCACCATCCTGGGCTACTGCCTGTAAAATGAGGGACTTGATGAGGTGACCTGAGCTCTCTAGTTCTTATGGAAATCATCCCAGCCACTCCTCTAGCCTGCCTTTTCTGAAACACACCATAGAAGGCCCTGCAATCAAGCTCCACCATGGAATGCCATAGAAGCGTCTCCTGCATGGTCACTGATGCCTTCTGTATGCCCCAGGTCAGAGCCCTCTCCTGTTTTTGCCCTGCTGGACCTTTCTGAGGCACATGGTGCTGCCAGCCATCCCTTTCTCCCCGAACCTTCCCCAGCTTCCATCACTGCAGCTGACATGTCACTTCCTGTCCTCCCCCTCAGACGGCTCCTTCTCTCTCCTTTGCTGACCTGTCCTTGTGCTCCTAAGTAGGAGCTCCTCAGGGCCTTGTCCCAGGCCCCCTTTCCTTCTCAGGCCATGGTCCCTAGAAGAGTTCTGCTACTGCCAGAGCTTCAACAAGCTCCCTGTGCTCGGACAGACCCACTCACCAGTGGGACAGATGTTCACCTGAGCCTCCCCATCAGGGGGCCCGCAGGTACCTCACACCAGGACATTAACACTGATTCTGCCACCCTCTTAGTGACTTCCCCTTCTCCACCATCCTTCTGATCACTCATATGCAAATTTTGGGATGCCTGGGGACAGAGCACAAGAAGTGCAGGCTCTGGGGTGAGGTGAGCGGTACTGGTCTGAACCCGCCTGGAATCCCATCGGGGCAGTTCAACAACTTCAGTTCTTCTTAGCTGCCTCCATCTCATGGGCTCCATCAAGAACTTTCCTTCCTCAAAACTCTGTTCCTGATTGGCTCTTGTTTAAACCAAGACCACACAAGTCCCCTTCCTAACGGATCTCAGGCCACCTCCTACCTCCTATTCAAGAGAAGCAGCTTCCAGTCCCAGGTCTGAGAGGGAGAACCCCAGTTCTCCTCCCATCCGCAAATACCCCTGCCCTCTCTGAGTGCTGCCTGCCACTCCGTGTGCCTCCCGGGCTGATGGGGCCCCACTGACAGCCACCCACGGTCCCAGTCATGCTCCTGCCTGGCCTCTCAGCATCTGACCATCACAAGGTAATGACCTAAAGGGCAGAGGGTATGCATACACTTTGCAGGCACACAGACCAGCATTCACAGATTCTGCCCCCAAACTCCGAGTCCCTGCTCCTCAGCCACAGGCAGAAGTGGAGTCGGTTTTCCTGAACTTGGCCCTTGATGTTCTCTCCACCTGGAATACTTCCGGCTCCTCCTTCCCCATCCCTGACCACTCTGCTGGCCTCACTGGTTCCTGCCAAGTCGCCTTTAAGGCCTCTGCTGCAATGTTCCATCTTCCAGGAGGCCTCCCTAACCCTCTAGACCACACAGGTCCCAGCTCTGTCAACCCCCCAGTTCGGCAGGTTGCAGGATCCCTACCCCAGCATCCACTCCCTTTCCCTTTTAGTAACAAAATCCCCTCTAGGGGCTAAAACCATAAAGATATTTCCCAGCTTCTATTGCAACTAAATGTGAGCGTTTGACTGACTCCCAGCCAACTGGCTGAGATGTTATCAGAGATGTCTTTCAAGGGAATGGGGTGCCCTTCCTCAATTCCTCTCTCCATCCTGCTACCTGGAACATGAGAGTGACGGTGGGAGTCCTGCATCCATCTTGGACCATGAGAACCATGACAGAGAAGGGGGCTGAAAGACACCCTATCTCTGATGACTGTGGAGCAACCTCGCCAGCTCCGGATTATCGACCTCCAGATTTCCTTTATGTAAGAGCCACAGTGTCTTCTCTATTCCACACTATTCCGGGTTTTCTATCAAATCAAACCTAGTTTTAAGTGACACAGAAAAACTTTTGTCAAATATGCATTGGCTGACTTACGTGGTATACATTTTCTGCAGTGCACTGTGAGCTCTGGGAGAAGAAGCTGCTTGTCTGCCTTGGTTGCTTCTGTATCCTCAGCACTTAATAAGGGCCTAGGCCAAAGGATAGTCCTGACAGATATCATGGAGCTGACCGGGGTTAGGGCTTGGGGCCAGGGCTCCGTGTACCACTAGAATCGGGGCTAAGTCTGTGACTAGAATGCGTAACTAGGGTGATAACAAGCTGTGGAATCAGGATGAGGGGTCAGGGTCAGAGCTCAGAGCATAACTGCAGTCAGGACACAGTGTGGGAAGAAGATCAGGGCTCAGTGTGTGACCAGGATTGGGGCTCATTCTGGGACTAGAGTAGGGAATGTGTCCTAGGCAACACAAGAAAGAAAATATTCATCACCATAAGAAACGCAAATGCCAACCATGATGAGTATTTTTAGTGGACAAGAACCAAGAATGAAGATTTATAAAGGCTTGTTGGAGGTGGTGGCATTGAGATGAACCCAGCTTTTGAGGGTGGAAGACTGGCTTTCCTGGGGAGGGATCCATCTAAGTAGAGGCCCCCCATGCAGAACTAACAGCGTCATTTGCACCCACAGAGGGAGAAGAGCCTGGAAGGTGGCCAGGCCATGCTACAGAAGACAGCTGCATGTGTGGCTGCCAAGTTTGGGTCTTTCACAGACAATTACTGGTACACCACTGGCCTGCGGTAAAACCCAACAAGGAAAAGGCCCCTCTCATGTGTTCCAAGCACACTGCAGTCTGGGCTCTCGCTGTGCTGGGTCTTCCCCTGCTCAGGCCAGGCACTGGCATCTTGCCTCTGAGAAAGGCTTTATCCACAGGGCAGGCGGGAGGCAGGCAGGACAGGAGGAGGGAGGCCGAGGACAAGCCATGGCCCCGGGTGGCTGGGCTGCTCCCACCTCCCTCTCCTGCTGGCACCTGATGGCCACCCAACCTGTGTGGCCGCAGACTGTGCCCACCAAGCGAGGACAGGAGACAGTGCTGCCCTCGCTGAGGGATCTCACAGAGTCAGAGGAGGTAATGGCTGAAGAAGGCTCTGAAAACAGGGAAGTCACAGAACTCCCTGCAGGAGGCTGAAAGCAAAGGCACAGCCCGCCAGAGTAAAGAAGTAGGTTCCAGTTCATTTACTTGTCATTGTCACTGTAGCATTACTGCCTTTTTGGTTATGTTATGCTCATGTAAGAAAAATACTTTTGGCAAAAAAAAAATCTAAGGTACAAAAATGGCATCCCACCCCCATACAGTACCAAGTAATATATATGCATGTGTATATATTTATAAATTTATAATAATATAGATATAAAACTGGAGAGAAATGACTGCAGGCCCAAGGGACTGGCTCCCTTGGGTTAGGATCAAGTAGAACTGCAGGAGCCCAGCTCCTCTGAGTCCATACGCCACGAAAGGAGACATGCTTCAGGAGTTACACCAAGTTACACTCTTGGACCTTCTTGGCTCCTGGCCAAGCCACCATCTCCAGGGCCCCAAGGCCCAGGTGCACCACCCCACCGCCCAGTGCCCCCTGGCCTGCCTGCAGCGTGCTGTGCTGGGAAGTCCACGGCCTCGGGCTGGTGGGAGTCTGGGGATGGTGGTGCAGAGGCCGAGATCCTTCCTTCTCCCGTTGCTTTCTCCAATGGCTTCATCCCTGAGTAGACCTCCTCCACCCGGGCTCTGGCAGGCTGGCTCTCTGAGGCCATCCCTGCAGGTCTGCACAACCTACAGACAAAGCCAGTGCCAGGAGGGGCAGCAGAGGCAGATGTCCATATCTTCTTAACCTTCTGGATCTGAGTTGTCCTGGCTCCCTGGAGACCTAGTCACTGCCACCTCTCCCTGGCCTGGCCATCTCTGCAGGGGAGGGACTGGGGCCCTGCCCCTGCCCTCCTGTCCCACCAGCACCCCACGGTCCAGCCCTAGATCTCCTCCTCCACCTTCAGGATCATCCCTGAGAAGACCTCGAGCTCTGGATGGGCACCTTGTGGGCTGTCCTGGGAGCCTCTGGTGGGCCCATGGGCCACTCCACCAGGAGGTCCACCATCTGGGATGGAGGGCGAGGCTCCCCGGGTAAGGTGTGCCTCCACCAGCCTCTCAAGGGTCCGGTTGAGGGCCTCAACGCCATCGGCCAGCCGCTGGCTCTGCTCTGCCAGCTGCTGCAGCAGCAGGTTCTGCTGGGCCATCAGTGTGCTCTGCTGCTGGGACCAGGAGGAGAGCAGGGCACCCTGTCGCCGGTGGGAGTCCAGCAGCCGCTGCTCAAATGCAGACGCTTCAGAAGCCACTGCTGGGGTCTTCCCAGAGGGCAGGGGAGGTGCAGACACCGGTGCTGAGGAGGGTGGGGAGGGCTGGAAGGCCCCCCCGACAAATGTGGCTGCAGGTGGGGCTGTGGCTGGGGAAGCCGGTGGGGAGGGTGAGGAGGTGGGCGCATGGAAGACTCCTCGGAAGTCCAGGGGGTCGAGTTCAGGTGGGCTGGGCCCATCTACGGTCCGCAGGGGCAGCCACAGGCAGCTGGGGGCCTCATCCTCCTCGTCGGCTAACAGAAGGAGACAGGAAGACATCAGCCTGGGCTGGCCAAGAACGGCACAGCGGAGGTGCAAGGTGTGGGGAGGGTGCCTGTTAGAAGCCTCTGCGCGCTAGGGCAGCCTGGGTCTCACAACACCCCCTGCGGTGGGGCAGCACCCAAGTGAGAGAAGAGGAATCTAAGACTCATAGAGGTGCGTGAACTCACTCCTGCACGTGCCAGGCCACCATCGAGTCACTGAGCCTCCTCCCACCGGCCAGCTGTCACTGACCTATCTGCCGTCCTGCCCGCCCATCTGGATTCGTCCCCGCTCACTACTCATGCTCCGCCCAGCGTCTGTGCACCACTCGTCTAGCCACCCCCTTCCCTACTCCCGCCATCCATGCACGCACCCGTCCATCTGTCCGCCCTCTTGTCCAACCAGGCACCCATCCGCCCACCTGCACATCCACCCATCCACCCAAGTGGATGTCCCAGGAGGAGGAGAGGGCCACGTATCCCTAGAGCAGCAGGATGAGCCCTGCGCATGGGATCCTGCAGCCCTGGGCTCCCAAACCAGCTTGCTTGGGCTCCATAGCTGCGTGGCTCTAGGAAAAACCCTTCTCTCCTGTGGGCCTCAAGTTCCTTGTCTGAAAATACAAAGCTTTAAGATCTGTAAGTTTTGGGGATCGCTGACCCTTCCAGTTCTCCAGGTGTAGAGGACAGGTCAGCAAATGTCCCTCCCCAGCCTGCCATGTGGCAGGTCCCGCGTGTGGGAACAGGATGTCGCGTGGCGGTGGCCTTCTCCAGCCTGAGCCCCGCCCACCTACAGCCTGGGCAGCTCCTGCCTTGTGACAGAAATGGGGTGACAGCAGCCTCACCCCAAGAGAGAGGCCACATGCTCACATCCATGCCACAGGAGGCTGGCCCAGTCGCCTCTGCCGCTGCCGCTGCCCTCTCCTCCTCCTCACAGGCATATCTTCCTCCTGCTGTCCCAGGCATCTGCTGCTCTTTCTGACCAGCGGTCCCCCGGTGCTCAGGGAAGAGGTGGTCTCGCCAGCTTGCTGCTTTCCTCTGAAGACAAGTCAGCCATGGGGTGGGGCCCCGAGCTTCCAGCCACGTCGCCTTGCTTGCCAGCTGCAGCCTCCACCCTCTGCTCCCGAGAGGCCCCTGGGGCCTGGCTGCCCTCAGCAGCAGGGAGGTGGCAGGCCATGGGCTGGGGCAGGAGGGCCCTGAGCTGGCGCCAGGACACCCAGCCCTGCCCCTGCTCACTCTGCAGACGACCTTTGCGCAGCCTCTCCTGGGTCTCCTCTCCCGGCCCGAAGAGCTGATCCTTGGTCGCCCTGACCTGAGTCCCATGGACATTGGCAGAGAAAAGGGACGGTTGGCAGCGGGCCCAGCCTCTGTTCTCACGTCCTCAGCCCCCTCACCATGCCCTCTCGCCACACGCAGGCGCGGGCCGCCTGGCGGCACTGCTTTCTCCCACCCTGATCTCCACCTGCTCAGCCCCCCATGTGGCTCAGGCCACCGCCCCGCTTCTCTCTTGCGCCCTCTAAGGCAACCAAGGAGGCCCTTCAAGCACAGCTTTGCTTTCCCAATGTCCCCAGGGCGGGGAGAGCACGGCGGCTGCCCCCACTCATCACAGTCCCCACTCGCCATCCACGCTCCCTGTGGCATCCAGAGCTCGCCTGGGCTGCTCCGCTGGGCACATGATGCACTGTCCGCACCAGGACAGCTCCTGCTTGCCCTCCAAGAGCCTGTGCTCTTCCAGAAAGCCCTCCAAGCCTAGCTGGCCTGGGGCTTCTCTGAGTTCCCACAGTGGCCCCTGCCACCCTCGCCTGCCTGGGCTGGATGTCCACCCTGCCTGGCCCCCAGGACACATATTCTTTGAGGGACAGGCTCTGTGTGGTCACCTCTGCACATCAGGGCAGAGCAAACGGTTACAGAGAGTACCTTGTCCTGAGACGGTAAGGAACAGTGCCTGCCGGGTCCTCCCCTACTGGGCCCTTCCCTGGCTGGACCAGGTTTCCGAGCTGGCCTGGGCCCAGCCAGGCCCCTTGGAGGGCCGAGGGTCAGCACAAAGGCCCAGTGGTCAGGCCTCGAGGCTGCTGCAAGGCCCATTTCAAGCCATTTCATGAAGGCCTCACTCCCTTTATGAGAGTGTCTGCTCTCACTCCCTCCGAGCCCCCAGCCTGCCCCAGGATGGATACTGAGCCACACGCCGGCATCTGCTCAGGGCAGGTGGTGCAGGAAGGCCTGAGGCACCCTTCCCCCGGCTGTGCCCTTGAAGAAGGTGGAAGAGACTGGCAAGCCCAGCTGCCCCTCTGAGGGAAGGGAGGGCCACAGAGCTCCCCGCAGGTGCACCTCAGCCCACATGGCCTCAGGACACTGTCGTCTCCTGAGGGGTCCACCTACGGGTGACCCGTCAGGGCCAGGCCCTGTGGGCACGCCATATCCACTGCCCGTCAGCCTCGCTGGGCAGCTGGGGAGAGGCCCTGGCGACCTGCCTCGCAGGCCTGGCGCAGGACTCCAGAGACAAGGCAGTGGAGGTCCGACGAGAGAGGAGATGGTGCTGATCACCCAGACCGTGCAGACCACCACTGCAGCCCCCTCCCCAGCCCTTCCCGCCCCCCCAAGGCCTGAGATAGCACCTGGTTCAGAGAATACTCTGTGGGTATGCCCCTTCTGAGCACGGAGCAGGGCCTGGGCCCCCAGACACGTGGACAGAGGGACAGAGGACAGGCCAGCAGGGCGCTCTAGACCTCACACTGACTTACTTGGTGCCGGCTGGCTCTGGCCAGGCGCTCGCTGGCCACCTCCACATGCGAGGACACAGCCTGAATGACAGCTTCAATACTGTCTGCAAATCAAGACACAGAAGGCAATTTCAGAGTAGGGACCCAGCCATCCTTGGCCTGAGGGCACTCCTGGCCCCAGGAAGCCTGAGCCTAGGGTTGGATGGCATGGGCTTTGCTTCTGCTCATCTGGGGGCCCTGAGGTCCCTCCCACATGAGCTTCCTGGGAGGCCTGGGCAAGGAAGCCCCACCTCCAGAGGAGCAGAGGCTATAGGGACAAGCGCTGGGCTGCCCGGTGTCACCTGAGGGATCCGGTGTGGGCTGTGGCCCACCAGTGGCATCAGCAGAGGCCTGGAGGTGATCCTGGGGGAAGGGGACTTCTCAGCACCCCAATGGCTGGGGCAGGACGAGCGCACTCAGGAAGGGGTGGAAGCTGCAGTGGGAAGGCCAGAGCCAGAGTCAGTCTACTGTCACCATGGCTCTGCCCTGGGGCGGGCCCTCCTCCCTCTGCCGTGGCCCTCCCAAAGGAGTAGAGCCCCTGTCTCAGTACATCTGGCAGAGTTGCCACAAGGACTGGCAGAGACCAGGCCTGTGAACACAGAGCTCTGGACCATCTACACGCACTGGCCCCTGGCATCCGGACACTGACCAGCCAATCCAGAACGGCGCAGCACTGACGAGGGACCAGTGACTTTGGGCAAAGAAGTCACACCAGCAGGGCACATATGATCACCAGACAAGGCCCAGAGGCAGGTCCTGGGCACTTGAGAGAAACCCCGGGAAACCGAAAGATTCCACACAACCATGCCAGCGGCAGAAAGGCAGCAACACAAACTGAACCCGCCCAGCTCTGCGAGGAGTGCGTGGCTGGCTGAGGGGGCACGCAGGCAGTGGGCAGCCGAGACATGGGCATTTGGTGCAGCAGGAGCCAGGCCTGAATCTGGGAGAGGGACCTGGCGAGTCTCCACGCCTGGCGTCCTCTTCTCCCCAGGGGGAAGCCGTGCACCACCCAAACGTGAGCAACGCCTGCCTGCAGCCCAGTCCTCCAGGACCCTGCTACTCCCGCTGGCTGGTGGAGTCAAATGCAGACATGAGGCAAGCTTATTAATTCTCAAGGAAGAGACAGCCCTCAGACGGCATGCCTCTCAAATCAGCCATGTGGGTAAGAGCCTGGGAAGCAGAAATATTCAGATTCCAATTGTGCATCTGTAGTGCGCACCTGGGCATGGCCCCGAGCTGATCTGAGCTTCAGGGGGCTCAAGGGCTGGGACAAAGAAGGCTGTCACAACCACAGGCGCTGCTGCTGGGCACAGTGTCTTCTCCGGCTCTGCAGGATTTGCTCTGAAGGAGCAGGGTCCTCGGGAAGAGAGGGCTGCCCCCACCCTCCCCTGTAGGGACTCGCACTCTGATCAGGGAAAGGTGGCCCCATCTCTGAGCCCCAGCGGAGCCACAGGCCCTGACTTTGAGAAGTCCCCTACCCAGGCCTCACAAGGACCCTTTAACCCACGGTTCACCAGCTTATCTTAGGGCCCTAGTGGGGCCACACGCACTCACAGACCCATCCTACCACCCCATCTAGGAGCTCCTGGCCCGTCTGTAGGGAACCCAACGGCAGGAGAGGGTGGCAGTGGGCGATGGCCCCAGCTACTCCGGAGCCCAGCACCCCTTCTTCTCCCGTGCCTGTGGCAGGCTGCAGCCAGCCCCCAGGCAACACAGCGCTCTGTGTGCTTCACATCGAGGGCCACTCCCCTCAGCCAGGGGAGGACTGGAGGGGAAGGAAAGATGGGCTGGAGACGCGGTTTTCCCTCCAGGACCAGCCTTGCCAGGGAGGAGGTGCCCACCCGGGCCTGACCTGCCACGGGCACTGCCCTGCTTATGTGCACAGAAGCCACCTGCAGACCTCAGTAACAGCAACCTGGCCCTGCTCCTGTCACAGAAGGGGGATGCAGAGAAGGCATGCCACCATGGTCTGGGCTGACACAGGTGGCCCTGGAAAGGCCCACTGCCCCAGCTGGGTCCCTTCTCTACCCTGTGACCACACATAGCCTAAACTAAGGCCTGGATCTTGCCCTTGGACTTGGGTAAAGCCTGATCCTGTTCTACATGGAGTCCTGAGCCTAGGGACACTCTGAGCCCTGACTCCAACTGTAAGCACACTGTTTGGAAGTACGTCAAGGTGAAGGTCCCTCAGAACAGAGACTACAACTCCTGGTGCCCTGGGGGGCATCACGCACAAGCCACAGGCCAAGTGCGGTCCTGGGGGCGTTCCTAGCCAGCATGGCACTCTCCAAATTCAGATGCAGTCTTACCCTGGGGACGTCATACAACCAGACAACTGGCTCTGTGCCAGCAACCTCTCCCTTAGCCCCAGGGCTGCCGGGTGGCATGTGGTGTCCTGCCGCATGGCAGTGCTCAGAGACGGGCAGCAAGAGTGACTCCGGGCTATGCAGGGACAAGATCAAGCTGCACTCTGACTGTGGGGGTCAGCCCTGCAGAGCCACAAGCCCCTGGGCACCCTCCAACCCCTGACACAGGGCGCTGCTTGGTGGGAGCTGCCTCAGAGGGCTTCTGGCTCCAGGAGTCAATGAGACACCCAAATGCTGGGCCAGGCCTCAGGGGCCAGAGAGAATCCCCTTGGCACCATCCCCTCCCCAGACACACGAAAGACAGGAGACATGCCTTAAGGATAAGTGTGCCTACCTAATAGTCTCCGGGCACAAGGACCCCCATGGGAAACCCCTATGCACTCTGTCAAGGCACTGTCCCCAGCCCCCAGCTGTGATGTGCTCCTGGCCCTGCCCAAGCCACAGGCCAGCACTGACCCAAAGTGGGGAGCTCAGCCAGCTCTGGGGCACCAGGGCCTCTGGCAGTGATGTCCCCTACACCATCATCAGGCTTTGCAGCTACCTCCCTGCTCCTGGCCTCAGCTCCTACAGGGGAAGTCTGCTCCCCTCCCAAGCACTTTCTCACTTGGTCATTCAACAAACTTCAGCTACTGTCAAGAGTGGGCCAGGCCACTCCCATGATGAGCTGATGGGCACCAAAGGACCAGGCAGTTGGGCTCCCTGATGGAGGTGAGACCAGGGTCTTAGAAGGTGGGGCTTGGCCTTAGTCCAGGACAGAGAAAGACAGGGGTGAGCACATCTGAGTTCCTGCCAGCCTTCCAGGCTGGGGACTTGCAGAAAGGGACTGAGCATGCAGGCCACACCAGCACCACCCACTGCCAGCCCCACATGGCGTGTTCACCCTTGCCCTGAAGCACCCAAAACCAGATCCACTGCTGCCCACAGAACCATGGGCTGTGGGACCCGCCCTGTAGGAGAGAGCATGTGGCACCCCCAGATGTGACAGACAGGACCCGCAGGTCCCCCTTCCAGCCTTGCCCCACGGAAAGGCCATCGCCCAGGCCACGGGTTCAGCAGGTGGGGGGGCTCCTGGGTCCACATGGCTCCCACCCAATGCAAGCTCGCTCTGTGCCACATGTCCTGGTCACAAGCACCACTGCAGGGCAGGATGCCATGGGCTTCAAGTCCTATTGTGGCCACCCGTCGGGGGTGTTTGATGCTGGCCCCCGTTTGTCCCCATGACGCTGGATCCTGCTGTTCACACCGTGGCTCTCAGGAGGGAGCTGGTCTTGTTCCTGGGACTTCGTTCCCAAAGTCCTTCTGGCAGCTCCCAAGGAAGGGTAAAGTCCAGTGGGGCTCAGCTTCGAGGAGGAGGATCTCTGGACCGCAGCGTGAGGAGGAGAGGAGAGGCGGCAGCAGGCGGTGCAGGGTCTGAGCCAGCATCACCCTGGGAGCCAGAGGCAGCTGTGGGCTGTAGAAGGGGCCCAGCAAGTGCAGAAAGTTCTGGCAAAGGTGGTTTGGGCTCAGATGGGAGGACAGTGTGTCTGGGAGGCTGAGAGCCACCAGAGAGCACTAGGTGTGGGGTCCCAGAGTAAGCTCAGGATGAAGGGCCCGCAGGAGGGTGTGGGCACCCACCCCCCCACACACCCAGGAGCGAGACAGGCAGAAGGGCCGCGCTGGGCTCAGGATCCTCCCCGGCTCTGCCAAAATTCTACAACATTGGTCAACTACTGGGCAGGTCACCTCCTGCTCCCTAGGCCCTGTGGCAGGGGCCAGTCGGCTGGAGTTGGGTCCTGGCTGAGGCTCTTCTTGCCTGCTGGGTAGCCTTGTCTCCACATGGCAGCTGCACCCCAGAGCTTCATGGAGGGAGGGGAGAGGATGGAGGGAGGGGAGAGGGAAGCCCCCTTCCTCCCAGACGCCTTCCGACCTTCAAACCCTGTGGCCAGCCAGGCCCTGCTGCCTGCATGGGGCAGTGGGGTCTTCTCTCTGCTGGGACCTTCTGGTCTTAAAACCCTGGTAGCCTAATGACAGCTGTGCTCTGCCATGACAAGGGAGGCCTAGGCGTGGATGAGGCCAGGCTATGGGCCAGGCCAGAGAGGGCCTCCCGTCACATTCCTGGAGACTGCCCCTGGGCAGCCATGTCCCTTGTCGCTACACCTCACCCGTATGTGGGTCCCAGCGGCCACCTCTCTATAGTGAAGTGGAAATAGGGCCCAGCATCCCATCCAGGCACCTGGGGTGGGGACAGAGGCAGCCCAGTGCCTCACGCGGGCATGGCTCAAGGAGGCCTCTACAGTGGAGCCCCTCAGCTGTAAGCCTGGCAACCTGACGGAGCCTGAGTTCAGGCCAGGGTGAACCTGGCTGCCAGTCCAGCTCTTCTCCCGGCCCCAAGCCTTGGTTTCCCCATCTAGAAGCGGAGAGGGGCCAGGAAGGTGAGAGGCTATCTCCACGGGCCTTGGGTCTTCCTGGGAGGGTCCCTGTCGGGGCTGTGCGCATAGCCTGCCAGCTGGCCCTACTTGCCTGGGCAGGGCGGGCCTGGGGCAAGGGTTGTGGGTGGCCACTTACTTGGCAAGGGCTCCACGACCTGACCCTCGCCTTGGGGAGCCTGGGTGGAGAAGGTCTCTGCCACCATGCGCTCCACGGGAGTGAGGATGAGGCTGGGGGCCAGGCTGCCCTCAGCCAGCTTCTTTCGCACAGCGCCACGAAGGTCTCGCCACTTATGCTTGAGGTCACCCAGGTCTCGGTGGCAGTAGCCCAGGGCATTCACTGCCTGCAGGATCCTGCTCCACACGCAGTGCTTCCGGGCGGGCGTGCCCCGCAGCGCCCCGAAGAGCAGCGGGTAGTGGCGTGTCACCCTCTGCACCAGCACCTCCGTCTCCTGGGGGCTGAAGTTGGGCTTGCGTGTCTTGGTGCGGGAGTGGGGCCCTGGCTGCAGGGTCGTGGGGCCCGGCCCAGCACATGGCAGCAGGGCCGCCATGGCTGGCTCGGGGCTGGAGCTCCGCCGGCATGTGGCCTTGCTGCTGCTGGACCCTGGAAAGGCACCAGAGGCTGAGCAGTGGGCAGAAGCTGTGGGAAGGAGATACCAGCAGGCTGGCAGTCCTGGGTCACTGCAGGCCCCTGTGTCAGTGTGCAGTGGGTGGCCCCGCATCAGTGCCTGGCACAGACAGCCTGCACCCACAGGTTCAGGGCCTGGTGTCACGGCCACTCTGAGCCTCCCGCCTGCCCCGCTACCAGGTGCTGTCTCCCCTCCCCATGACCTGTGTGGCAGGTCACCTTGGTTTGTCCCTATCCCTAAGACTACTCCCTCCCTGAACTGCTTGTGTGGATGCCCCTCCCCACCAAACAGATGGCCCCATCTGATCGGTCTGTTACTGGGACAGGGCGGGCACCTAGAGTGGACAAGCCATTCCACACATTTGGCACATCCCAGCCCACAGTAGCTAGCCAGAGGTGGCAACGGCTGCAGTCATTAGAGGCTGACAGCTGGTGAGAGGGCGGGAGGGTGAGGAGACAGGCCAGTCCTGGGAGCGGAAGTGGTGAGGGGGCAACAGAGCAGCCCAGGGAGTGATGTCCAGGCCCGGGGAGCAGGTGGAAGCCCAGAGTCTATAGGGCTGAGGGGTGAGGTGGCCTGACGTGGCCCCAGGGAGCAGCATGGGCAGGTAGCCTCCGGCCTGGCCTCCCACTTGTGCCTCAGTCATGTCTCCTGGAGTGCAGCACAGCACCCAGGACGAGGACACTGGCTGCCCGAGGGCCCCAGGACACAGCTGTCAGCATGAGAAGTGGGGAGGAAGTTCTCACTACGGGCCCCAGATGAGACCACAGCTCGGCCAGAGAACGGAGGGTCCTGGCAGGCAGCTGACTGCTTTAACCAAGCTCCTCTGGACACTGGGAACCAGCCACTCTGGACCTTGCTCTTCCCAGCTGATGCAACAAGAGGCCCAGCCAGAGCACCAGGAGCTCCTGCCCCGCCGGCTCAGACACCCCGCATGCCTGGGCCAGGGTCCTTGTGAGGGAGGGCAGTGAGGTGAGCAAACCCCTCAGAAGCCACCTGCACACCCCCGAGCCCCAGCATGGGTGCAACAAGCGCAGGTCAGGGTCTCCATGTGACTGCACTGGGCAGAGGGCACCAGCGTCCCTGGCTCCCCGGGGCTCTGAACAAGTGGAAGAGGCTGGAGCATGTGGGTCAGAACTGACCAGGTTTCCACTGAGAGCCTGGCCTGGACAGTTGGCTGCAGGGCTCAGGTGACAGACTCCAGCCAGCACGAGCCTGGGAGCACCCGGCCGACTTGGCCTCAAGAGGCAGCATCTTGGCACTCAGTGGCCACCACTCCCTCCAACATCATCTTTAAACTGCTGTGGACCTAACTGCTTAGGCGGGAACTCAAACAGAGACAGAGGGTCTTAGGAATATCTTCCTCCTCATTTCAGAGTACAGGTAGCCAGCTCTGGAGGACCGGAGCTTTCAGACCTCAGGGTGAGGCCAGAGGACCTCCCTGGGAAAGCCCACAGAGGCAGCAGGAGGACTGGGACTGTACCTTCCCCAGTTCTGGTGGTGGGTGATCGAGGAGAGCTAGGCGGGAGGGCTGTGGAGTTGGCAGGCCTGGTCGGGGGTCAGGGGTCATTTGGCCACTATGGCCCGTGTCCCATCTGGCAGGGAAGGCCCTTCCCTCACTGTGGGTGTGGCTCCACGCTCAGCCCCTTCATCCTGATCTCTCACTAGCCAGGGCTGCCTGGAGCCCTTCCCTGGCAAAAAGGTGGGGCTTCCCCTGGGATGTGCAGGGGCAGAGGGACAGGGCTGCGGATCTCCTGTCCCCAGCATGCCCCTGCCCCCCTCCAGCTCCTCCTGGTCACTGGACTCCCCCTGGGCCTCTCCGGCACTGTTTCCCTTCTTTTGAGTGAGGAGGGTAGGGCTGAGGGTACCGCAGTGCAGAGCTGGCCCAGTCTTTCTTGGGCGGGGGTGGGGTTCAGGACGCCCTGGTCGGGCCTGCATGTTCCCCAGCATGCTGTCCCTATGTCCCTTCACATGCGAGCACACTAGTGGCAGAACCACAGCCCCAGGCTCCACATCCCAGCAACCCTGATGGGCACTGGCTACAGCTGCACTGTGTCCACCGCCCAGAACGACCTGCCCTCACTCCTTACGCTCTCAAGCAGGAGTGAGCCCCCAGGAGTGGGGCAGGGAGGCCAGGGCTCTTGAGCAGAGTGGGGAACAGCCTCTTGCCTGAGCCCCCACCTGACCTTCCCGAGGGCTGGAGGAGGCCTGACCCTGCCCTGGGCCTCGCTAGACTCAGAGGCAGCTTCGCCCATGCCCAGGGGGCCAGAAGGCAGCCCGAGGCTGGAGCGGTACCCACCAATGGCGTCTCCTTGTTCCGACACCATGGAGGCCAAATCCTTGATGATCTGATTCACGTCCAGCAAGTCGCTCTGTAGAAACAAGATATGGCCATCAGGAACAGGGGCTGCGGGGCACAGACCAAGGGCATCACAGAGGACGAGCCCAGAGCAGGGCACGGCGGCACCCACAGAACCCAGAACCACACAGCGTCTAGCGACCAGCTGGTCTGCCAACTTCCTGTCAGAAGGTCCCAGGACAAGCCCCAGGTCACGGCAAGTCAGAGGCAGGACGGGGACCTGAATGCTCAGCCTCCTGAATCTAAGGCCAAACCCCAAGCTCCCCAAGGACCCAGGGGCCTTCAGCACCTTCACTGGGTACAGAGGACCCAGGGCCTGCCCCTGGTGATTTGTCATCTAGTATAGGACAGTGTCCCTAATACTGTCATGGAGCCCTGAGGAGATGAGGGCAGAGCACTCTGTCTAACCCCTTGCTGGGCTGCTCCTGAAGATATGCCATCCCCATGGCCTGAGAGCTCCTTGTCAGGAGGTCCTGACTTCCCCTCCATGCGCATAAGCATTGAGCTCAGGCCAGCACCCAGGTGCTGCTCAGAAGTCCCCATGGAGTGGCATAGACGATGGAAGGGTGGTGGGTGGATAGATGGTGAAAGGATATATGGCTAGATGGATGGATGGATGGGGGCATAGATGGATGGACAGATGATAAAAGGATGGGTGGATGGATGGATGAAGGTATAGATGCTGAAAGGATGGGTGGATGGAGGGTAGGTGGGTAGATGGATGGACGAATGCATGGATGGTAGGTGGGTGAGTGGATGGGTGGGTGCATGGATGGATGGATGGATGGTAAAAGGACGGGGGGTGGAGGGTACCCTCTACCCCAGCATATCACAGTGGCCTCTTACATCTTCCATGCTGTCCAGCTTCATCCTACTCCTTGCTCCAGCACTGTGGCCACGATGATAACAAGAACATGCCATGCCACTCTCAGACCACACCCCTGGGCCTGTACTGAGGGCAAGGCACACACCACCCCTCACACTGGGCACCAGCCACAAGGAGAGGTCCTGGCATCCACCTGACAGAGGAGGCAGTGGGGGCTCCAGAGGCCCCATGACCACCTCCCAGGCAGCTCAGAAAGGGGATGAGTTGGGACTCGCACTGGTGCCCGCTGACTAGGCGCTCCACGCTGCACAGAGGACAGCTCCTCCACTGGCTGGCTACATGGCCCCAGGCACAGCTGGTCACTCACTGCCCCAGCAAAGCCAGCCCTCCTGCACAGGTGCCTGGCTTCCCTCTCCCCTCCCTCCTTCCCTGAAGCTCTGGGGTGCAGCTGCCTCACGCAGTGCCTGGCACACAACTGGGCTGGAGCCTGGGCCAGGGGGCAGCGCCTACGTGCCTGTCGAGACAGGGAGGGGTGGCCATGAGCCCTGCCCAGCACCCCATTCCACAGCTCATTCGGAGCCAGGACTGGTTTCTACCAGGTCATCTCACTCCACCACAAAAAGTGTTACAAGGAAATTCATTTTCTTCTCAGGAGTGTTTTGGGAAATGAAGCAATTAGCATGATCTTAAACTGACACATACCATCAACCGCAATTCAATTACCGGGCTTAAATACAGCACAAGGCGGGCGGGCCGCTCTGTAGGAATCGGCCCATGGTCAGAACGGTGGGGTGGGGGGGCCCAAGGGTCTCAGCTCCAGTTTGCGTGTGTGGTGGGAGCAGCAGCAGAGGGAAGGACGGGCGCTGGCTGGCCCTGGCCCTGTCACCACTACCTTTTCTGGGAGTGAGGTCACAGGCCCAGGAGGCCAAGCTTAGGTTCCACCTGAGATGGACATAGGTCATGAGTCGTGGCTCAGCCAGGCCTGCGACAGAGCAGCCCCACCTTCACAGACTTCCCGGTGACTGACCTGACCCTGTCGGAGGCCAGGTACCGACCCTGCCACACACCAACTTTGACCACTGCCACTGAGCACAGCCAGGCCCGGTGTGCCTTAAGCCTTGGCTGCACGTGGACTCAGGCTCACAGGGCCTAAGGGCTTCACAGGCAGCAACTCACTCACCTCCTACACTGTGTGTGACACACCAGTTACTATCCCACTTCACAGGCAGGGAAACTGGGTCACAGAGAGGGTTAGTGACTTGTCCAAGGACACACAGCTGGAAAATGTTGGGGCCAGCATCCAACCCAAATTTAGGCAGACCCCAACCCAGGTCACTACCCACCACCTAGGGACTGAAGCCTCCCTCCAGGATGGGGACTCGTGGTTCCTGGTCAGTATTCAAGGACGGCAGGTCCCACTCTGGGACATCCTGTGGTGCAGCCGGTGGGCTTAACATGTGTGAGCTGAGCAGGAGAAGCTCAGGGCCATGCTGGCGCAGTGCTGCCATGCCCTGGGTGGGAGGCATGGCTCCGACCCCTGCCCAGCCTAGGGTACACAGTCTTGGTGAGCAAGCACAGGGCAGGGAGGGGTGCGGCCAAGCAGGGCCCAGAACCTCGGGGCTTCCCAGGCTGTAAATCCCTGAGGCCTGGCCTTGCTGTTCCAGCCATGTCTCCGTGAACACACGGCTCCCGAACTAGACATTCCCCGCTTTCAGCAGTGTCAAATCCAGTAATCTGGGACAGCCTGGGCTGGGAATGGTGTCCCCAAGTCACACAGAGTACCTGACATGCTGACAGGGTATGGATGGCTCATGTTCCAGGCATCAGGGAAAGCCCCCTTGGAGATGTGAAGGCCAAGATGATTATCCAGCTCCGTAGGGACACTGGGAACACTCTCACTATGGCCACTGAACAGCTCACAGACTTTCTCCACCAGGGCCTGGTTCCTCCCAGAACCAGGATGTTTTAGTCATCCTGGCCTGGCCACCTGCTGTCTGGTGTGGCTTGGGGATGCCCTGCCCAGGTCCCCACCAAACACACCAGCAACGTGTTGGGATGGCAGTACAACAGAGGAGCTGGGGGTGGCAGCATGCACCCTGAGCCAGGGCCGCTGCCGGGGGCCCCGTTCCCTCTGTCTGAAGCAAGCAGAGAGGTGGCGGGGAGCAGCAATCACTGTGCACTGGGATGTGCTCAGACACGGGAACATTTGTGCCATGGCCAGTGCAGCAGACACACGGAGACCTCCAGAGCCTTCAGTGAGGTGGAGAAACTACAAGCAGGCTGTGCCCGCTGGGAGAGGTGACCAAGACCTCATGGTATCAGGGCTTCTGATGTCCCAGCTACAGGAGACTTGGCCTCAGCTGTGCACAGAGGGACTGGCATTCCCCAACCTCTTGGAGGTGAACGCAAGCTTTTACACAAAGACGTCTCTTGCTCATTTTAGATGCCCCCCTTTCCAAGGTGCCTGGCCCACCTCTCAGCAATGCATCAGCTGCGGGTGCAGGAACTGCGCCGACCCCACTCGCCCAGCTCAGATCCAGCATGCCTCCGAGGTGCTCACTGATGAGTGAACATCGTTCATCTTGAACAAAAGGGGGAACCAAAGCTTGAACAAAAGCTCAGGCTCATTTTACCGGTGGCAAGCAGCCATGGCAAAGAAATCCTGACTCTTGTGTTCTGGAAAACAGCTCACTGCAGAAAACCACCCTCCCCACAGGTCCAGGGCAGGGCCAGCCTGGCCCCATCCTGGGGTGCATTCCCTGTGTAGAACAGGTCTGACTTCAGACAGGGGTGGTGAGCCTGGGGCCATGACCTCTCCTCCTGTACCACCAGGGCCCCACTACTCCCTCCTGGCAACTATGGCAGGGACCTCCTGGAATGAACCGGGAGGGCTGCTCAGAACATGGGCAGCCCCAGACGCGAAGTCCTGCCACAGGGGCTATCCTGGCTGTGCAGTCACTGGCCCACAAGCAGGAAGGGGACAAGGTGCACCCTCGCCCTCAAGACTGCCCCAGTGGCCCTGGATGCCAAAGAATGGGGCTGGCCTCTGCACCGGAGCTTCCATGGAAGGAGAGCAGGGAGGCCAAAGCATTTCCTGCCTTTGTGCCTCTTCCTCCAGATCACTCCACGGCACCGGGACTTCCTGGGGTTGTCTCTCCATCCTGGCACCCAGTGCTGGTCTGCAGAAGGGACTGAGGAATGAGGAGCTAAACACGACCCTGTAGCTGCAGCAGAACTGGGACGTGGAGCTGAGTCTGTCGCTGACCCTACGAAGCCCGCAGAGCGGGCTACTTCCAGGAGCAGAGAGGAGAACATCTGGGGCAGGTGGCTGGCATGGACAGTGGCCCTCTGGTCACTGTGTGGGCAGCTGGGCCCTGGGCACCTGGGCCGGCCCCAGCTCCAGGGGGAAGAGGCCCAAGGCAGGCAGGTTCTGACCCCCAGGCACACCTGTGGGTTCACAGTTCACTAGAAATCAGGATCCCACCAGGGACCTGGGTGAGAGCCACATTTCAGGCAGAAGTTCAGCCCTCACCCCTGGGGTGACAGAGACCAAGGCCAGGCCTGAGGAGGTGGGGCCTGTACTGGGGCCCAGAATCACTCCTGCCTGGGTGCTGGAGCTGCCCCAGGACAGGTGGGAGGGCGGCAGGCGTGGAAGGACGTGTCTTGGTGTGGGCAACCAGAGGGCGGGAGGATGCCAAGGGTCAACGAAATGCCTGACTTGGTAAATGTGTAAGTCACGCAATGACTGTTTGGATTGCTTCCAAAACTAGAACTCATTAAAAGCTTTCACAGAATTTTCTCTTTTACTGGCACTGGGGAACAACCACCTTGCACAGGACATAAGAAAACGTGTGTATGTTCCCTTCACTTTTAAGAACAAGAAAAAAATACGACTGCATTTTTCTCTATCACGCGATCTCTTCTTATAATTAGGATCTTGGCAACCGCCCACCTACAAAGACAACTGTTCCAGTTAATGGAATAGCCACACTTTATTTCTTTACTTATCTATTCACTTATCTATAGTTAGATGTTAGCCAGGTGAATCACCTCCCTGCACCGGGCTGTCACTACTACACACAGGGCAGGGATGCTGGGTCTGCCTGGAGCCTCGGAGCCTTCCTGCGCTGGCTCCTCATCCCATCCTCTGCCCTCCCAGGCCCGCCAGGTAGCCATGGCAACAGAGCAGCTGGTGTATGCTGAGCTCTGCACCTGGGTCAGGTGATGCCACCGCTCAGGAGCTCCAGCAGGTGACGTGGGCTTGGTGAGGGCAAGAGCCGGCTAGGAGCTCCGTTGGCTGGAGCAGTACCCCAGCAGGCCTGCACACACTGGCAGTAGGCTAAGGACAGACACCCACCTCATCCACCTCACCAGCCCTGGGAGGCACAGCACTGCCAGCCACCCCCACAGCAGCACAGGTGCCCTGCTGGGAGTGGAGCTGCTGGCCCCTGGGGCACTGGCCTTTGTGGGCTTCCTCCTTCTGCACTGGTGCTCTGCTACTACCTGTGGGCGACCCTGGTAACATCCCATCATTATCATCCTCATCTGAGAAAGGCCAAGTGAGAGGTAGCTCTCAGAACATCGCAGTAAGGACAGTCCCGTTCTAGAGTCAGGCAGCCTGGGCTCGATCCCAGTTCTGCCACACACGAGCTGCATGACCTGGGCCAAGTGATGGGGCTTCTCTAAGCCTCTGTTTCATCTTGGATAAAATCAGAACGTAGGAGTGCTCACTCTCACAGAGCTTTGGTGTGGGCTGATGAGATGATGTATATAAATAATGGCAGCAGAGTCCTTCTATTAAAACACAAATCTTCCATGGAGTCCCCATACAGAAACTTATTTATCTATATGCCCACCCACCCATGCCTCCATCCCTCCCTCCCTCCTCCCGCTCACCTACCCACCCCTCCATCCCTCCACCTGTGCCCATCCCTCCATCCCTCCACCTACCCAGCCCTCCATCCCCCCACCCACCCATCCATCTATTCCTCCCGCTCACCTACCCACTCACCCATCCCCCCTCCCTCTATCCCTCCATCCCTCCAGCCCCTATTTGTTCATTCAACAAGCACTCACTGGGAGCGCACATAGTGTGAGGAATTTTTTGAGGTGCTGGAAAGACAGAAATGACTAGAACAGGTAAAATCCCCACCTCCATGAAGCTTACATTCTAGTGGAGGGAGATAAACAATAAATAACAAGATAAACAGGATGTTAAAGCACAGGAGGGATAAAATGTTCGGCGGGTAACACTTGTGTCCAAACCCATAGGAAAGGGAGTAAGCTGCCTGGCTGTTCAGGGAGCATGGCTCCAGGCTAAGGGACCACAGGTACAAAGGAGCAGAGGCATGCCATGTGACAGGACTGCTAGGAGAGCTGGGAGTACACTGGGCAGCAGGCAGGGGCAGAGAGAGGGCGCTCAATGCCAAGGCCATGGGAGCGCAGCAGGCTGCCTCTCCCAAAGGCGGTTACACCAACATACCCTCACCCCACAGGCTCTTCCTACAAAGTGACACTGACATGTCTCCCCCAAGAGGTGGGGATGCTGGTCCCCACCTCTTTGGCCTAGACCCACAGAATGTGGTGGAATTGATACTTCACGATTTCCCAGGCTAAACCACAAAATATCAGGACCCTGGCCTGGGGAACCCAGCTCCCATGTTGTGAGGAAGCCAGGCCACAGAGAGGGGCCACATGTGGCGCTCTGGCCAAGAGCCCCAGCTCAGGTGTCAGCCAACAGCCAGCATTAACCTGAGATGCAGGAGTGAGCGAGCCTCCATGTGATTCCACCCTCAGCTTTCCAGGCTTCGGGGAGCAGAGGAAACCATCTTATCTTTGCTCTGTTGGAATTTCTGACCCATAGAATCCATGAGTGCAAGACCTGGTTTGCACCCCTAAATTTCAAGGTAAACTGTTATGTAACCACAGTAACCAGGGAAACAGATTATATAAGGTCCTGATGGTAGCTTTAAAACATGGCCTTGGATTCTTTGACACTCCTGCCATTGGTGGTGGGATCTATGTCCTCTTTCCTTGCACCTAGGCAGGCTCGATTGCTATAACCAACAAAGTACAAGGGAAGTAACACTGTGTGCCTCTGAGGCTGCACCACAGAAGTCCATGTGGCCTCTGCCTTGCTGGCTACCCTTGGAGCACTTGTGTGGCTGTATCAGAAGTCTGAGCACCACAAGGTGGCCATGTTCTGAGGAAGCCCAAGCTATGAGAAGGGTTCTCATGGAGACAATCCAATCAACAGCCCCACTTGAGCCTAGTCTGTGAGTTAGACCAGCCCAGGTACCAGACGCAGAGTAAAGAAGTCTCTAGATGACTCCAGCCTCCAGCTGTTCAAATTGCCCTCAGATACTCAGTCCTTCCAACAGAGGCTGCAGACACCATGGAGCAGAGAAGAACCATCCCCACTGAGTCCTATCCAAATTCCTGGTGTGCAAATCAATGTGACTACACTGTGCTTGCTGACGAGCAGAATTAGGACAGAAGGAGAGGCGAGGGGGCCAGAGGGGCATGTGGAGGTTGCGGAGCCCATCCTGGGGGCAGGCCAAGGCTGGGAGCTGGGTTGCCCAGGGCAGGCTGTGGGTTGGAGTGAGTTACTGCAGCACCTGGGGAGAATATGGCACAGGCCCTGGAGCCTCTGGCCCTCCCTTCTAAGGGCTTCTGTTTCTCAGAGGAAGGAGCAGGGCCACGGTCTGGGTCATCAGTTGGGGGCAGGCAGGGTAAGAGGAGAGCAGACATGACACAGATCGGGGACGCTGCCTGGGCCTCAGGACCCCACATGACCCCAAAGCACCCTGAGCACCAATGCTTAGTCCTGGCAGCACCAGGTCCACCAAGTACCCTTCAGAGTCCTGGAGAGCAGGTCCCCACCCCCAGCCCAGACCCACTGGGGTGGAACATACATTTTCACCAGGCACCCAGCCAGAGTGCAGACCCACTGCCCTGGACACTGTGGCAGCACAACCCTCACCCAGGGGCTCTTTGCTGGGTGGCAAGGGCCCACCTGGCCCCAGGCTCAGCACACGGGGATGCAAACTGAGCCCTGCGCAGACCACAGCATTCCCTGATTTCCGCAAGAAGCCCCAGAGCCCCATGTTAAGAAGTCGCGAGGCCCCTAGCACCTCCTAGGCTAGAGTGCTCTCCTTCCTCAAGAGTGCCCAAGCAAATGCAAACACCTCCCAGGAAGGCCACACCTCAGGCCATTAGCAGCACTCGCACTTGCTCTCAGCTTGGGCTCAGCGAGCACCGACACCTCAGCTGCAGCAGCTATGGGCTGGCACCCTGGTCAGCAGTATGCACCAGTCCCAGCTGCTCACCTGCTTCAGAGGAAGAGGGGCTGGCAGGGTCTGGGGTCAGGGAGTGCAGGCAGGAGACTCCCCGGTGGGGTGGGAAGTGGGTATGGGGCTCAAGGACAGCCACGATCCTCCCCATGCCCATGCCCATGCCCACGGGATCCTCTCAGCTAAGAGTTCTTGCCAGGCAGACAAACTCCACTGCAGCATTTCCCCTTTTGACTGACAAATGTCTTTTATGTTCATGGAATCCTTTCAACAGCTCGAGAGGTTGGTGCTCACTGTGCCCATTTTACAGATAAACAAACTGAGGCTTGGAGAAGAGACCTGCTCAGGGTTACATGGCCCAGCAGTGGTGTGGCTGGACTTGCGACCCTGGACCAGATTCCCACTTCCCCCTCCTCGGCTAGGAGATGCCTGAGGCCTGCCAGGTCCCCTTCTCAGGGGACAAAGAAGCTTCCTGCAGAGTTGGTTGTCATCTCTTCCAGGTCCTGGCATGGTCCAGCCCACGGGCCTAGAGCAAGGACTGCAGTCCTCAGCCAGACAGTTCTGGTGGTGGCAGATCAAGGGTCAACTCCTGGTGAGTGGGTTCTGTCAGCATCCAGGTGCTGCTTCTTGGCTCTGGCCTGGCCTGTCTGTCCATACACCTGGAGAACACATTTCAGTCCCCCAGGGGGCCCTCAGCAGGAAAGGAGCGGAGCCAGGAACAGGAGAAAAAGGGCCGCACTGGCTCAGTCCTGGGCTTCCCCTTGGCCACCCTAATCTCATCTTAGCCAAATAAGAAAAGGTGGTCTAGGGCCCACCTTGGGGGACAGGGACAGGGGCAGCCCACGTGGGGGCAACAAGGACAGGGAGCAATTAACCCCAGGGCCAGGAGGGAGGACTGAATCACTCCAGGGCCTGGAGGGGGCTAGGGCCCTGCAGGGGATCAGAGGGGAGGGGGGGATGAGGAAGGGCACCATGAGTGAGGAGCAAAGCAGAGGGTTGTCGGGAGCCCCTGTAGGGATGAACCAGGATCACCCCGTTAACACCTGGGGTGATAGCGAGGACCCAAACGCCATGCTGAGGCAGTCTCATGTCACACCTGCACCCACAGGGCTTACAGGGACTTCCAGTTTGCAAACCACATTGCACGCGCCCATTGTCTCAAGGGCTTTCCATTTCTGACCACCTGCGTGACTAGTAACCCAGGGCTCAGAAAGGGACACAGGAGGAACTGTGAGAGAGTGCTGGCCAGGAGCTGGGACATAGCTCTGGCCCAGGATCACTGCAGCCTGCTGATGGCCTTGCTGTGTGGCCGCAGGGACCCTGCTTCCCCTCAGAGTCCCATAGGCTCAGCCTTAGAGGGTGGAGACAACCGTGCCTGGCACCAGCTCCCTCCCAGCCAAAGCCAGGGTCTGCACTGCCAAAGAACACTCTGATGGGCTTGGCTGGATGGACAGACTGCCGAGGGGCAGCAGACAGCCCTGGGGACAGAGCTGCCCGCCATGGCGGCAGACAGCGGCTCCTGGACCTGACCTAATTGAGCGCTCAGACGCCTCCTCACCCACCCCCAGCGTTGTGCTGCTGCTCAAACACAATTAAAGCTCATGCGCCCAGTGGCATGGTGGGAACAGGTTCTGAGCCATGAGAAGACAGGGCCACTGGCCAGGAGGCTGCCGGCAGCCGGAACCTGCCACAGTGGCACCTGGACACCCAACACCCAGAGTCCCCGGAGGCTTGAGGCTTCCACCTGGTACCACAGCAGGGAGGCGTCCTAAGCTGGGAGGCCAGAGACAGGCTACTCAGCTCACGGGCAGGAATGAGGAGCCCCAGAGAGGGGAACAAGCACATGGCTGGGGGTGGGCAGTGCCCCAGAACCCCCAAACCACCTCCCTTCTGAGGGACCCACCGGCAGATCTGGCTCCCACATGTGCCTGGCATGGACCCCTGACAGACCCTGCCTGGGAGATGGCAGATGGCCCCAGGTCCTAGGTTCAAATGCCAGGGCTGCCAGGCATTGTGCCCTTCAGAGACGGACGGCACCTGGGTCAAGGGTCAGACTGCCTAGGTTCCAGCCGTGCAGCCTCCCTCACCTGGAGGTGGATGATAACATCCTCCTGGAAGGGAGCTTGTACAGTGAGGCAACACTTGATTCCAGCTCACGCTCGGGTGGCCACTCTGCCCCCTGACCTAGCCCTGTTTAGGTAGCTGGAAGGAGTCTGTCCAGGCAGCACCATGGAGAGGGCTGGCAGCCAGCTCTTGAGCTCCACCTGCACTTGGGCAGCCTCGCTTTGGGCCTGGGGTTACTTCTAGTGTTTGTTCAACTCCACCCTTGTACAGGAAATACAAAGAGACACCCAATGCAAGCTACTAATGGTACAGGGAAATGCGTGCACTCCTGGCTCAGCCGTCCATGCCCAGACCGGGGACTGAGAGTCCGGCGCTGGCCCAACCTCCCTGAACCTCCAGCCCTCCCCGGCCCCTCCCCATACCCCACAGCAGCTCCGAGGGATGCTTCTTCTAGACGCACCACACACTTGGGCTCACCAAGTCCTCACACGGTCCCATGAGAGAAGCCCCCACACTCTCCCTTTCACAGGAGAGGAAACCAAGGCCCAGGGAAGGCTAGGACTGGCCAGGCTCAGGACAGGAGACAGCGAGCCCAGGCCCTGGGGCAGCTGCCTCGTTTTCAGCCTAGGCCTGTGGGGCTGAGCTGGGCTGGGTCACCCTCTTCCCTCTGCTGGGGCCAAACAGCTCGGCAAGGGGATGGGAACCGGCACAGTTGGGGAGACGCTGTCCGTGGAGCTTTCCAGGCCAGGACTCAGGCCATAGGCACAAGGGCCTGGTGTGGGGATTAGGCAGGGACACACAGCAAAGGCCTCCTATGGCCAGCACCACACGAGGCACAGCCAAAGTATGGCCCACAGGGGTGGAGGGGCTCCAGGGCCCTGTCACTGCCACGGACAGAGACATCACTAAGAGGCGGGCCAGAGACCGGGCAAGCAGGCAGAGACCGTCTTATACTATGGGCCGAGGGTCAACAGAAGACTGTGGTGGACAGGTGCAGAGTTCAGACCCCCTTGCCCGTGCAGGCCCTGAGTCCATCCTGGAGGTGTAGCCAGAGGGCATGATGGGCCACTGTCATGGGGTTTGGCATCCCGTGGAGGGGAGGGGTTAGTCAGCTTCATGCATTCATTCAATAGGGATCTGCCGAGCAAACTACCATGGGCCCTGGGGAGCAGACTAATGCTGGGTGGGGGGGAGGGTCCCTGCCCACAGAAAGCTGCAATCTCATGAGACTCACAAGTGACAACAGCATGGCTAGCAAGCAGACAGAGCAGAGACTCCAGGGTGTGAGCGGAGAACTGGCGCAGGTGAGGGAGGTGGGCAGGGCCTCCCCAAGAGGGCACACCTGAGCGCAAGTCTGAAAGGCTGGTGGAATCTGCAGTGCCAAGATATGGGATGTTCTCGGGGGTCACACAAGCCAGCAGAGGGGTGCTCAGGGGCTGGGTCTCTGGGGTTGAACACAGTCATGGCAGAGACCCCAGGGGCAGTACACCCTCACTCAGAATCTAACTGGACCAGGTCCAGGTGGCCCACAGAGCTGACACCAGTACCCAGTATCACTAGGGGAGGCCCCAGCCCCTGCAGCCTCCACTGTCCCCTGCCCATCCACTCTCTGGCCCCTCTGGAGTAAACCATGGGGCCCCCTCAGTTTCCTGATGGGCTATCCCCTCCCTCGGGCCTGGGGACTCTGCTTACTGCCACATTGGCTGTGTGAGCCTCCCTTGACCTGCCAATTTCACAGATGAAACTACTGAGGCAAACAGTAGGCTCAAGGTCCCCCAGTTGGTCAGTGGAGACTCAGGCCTAAAGCTGGGACACTGCACCCCAAGTCTGCCCTTTGTTTCATCCACTGGATTCTGGGGAGGAGGAAGAAGAAGGAAAGGGACATTCAGTGGGGCCACCAACCCCAGGACAGAGCCCTCACCACTAACTCACCTCTACCTCCCAACTCGGCATCTACCCACGAGCATGCATGGAGGCCAAAAAGCGAGAAGAAAAGACAGGCATGCAGGAATCGGATGCAGCACTAACCTGCTGCTGTGACAGCAATTCCCCTCCCTGGGCCTCAGTTTCCCCATCTATGCACACTCTACCCACCTACCAAATAAGGCTAGTCCTAGAAAGCAGACCAGAGTGGGGGCTCGCTTGGACCCAGTATCACCTCGGGGACTTCTAAACATGTGAAATCACGCACCCCCCCAAACCCCCAGGGGTTGGGGGGAGGGGGGTGGGAGGAGGAGCTGCTGGAGTCCGCGGGAGAGGCCGTGGCCAGCCAGGTGTGAAGCCCCTCACAGTCCTTCTGAGGCAGTTTCCCTGGCCCCCCACTGAAACACTGTCACCGCCCACCCCCACAGGCCTTTGTGGTGCTGGGCAGACACCCCCAGAGTGACCCAGCCATGGAAGGCCTGGGGACACCCGGGCCTCTGGAGCTATCACCCAGTCTCATGGCTCCCTCCCACTGAATGAGTCTGACTGCCACCACTAGGGCCTGCTTTGAACCTGGGAGAGGGCTTTTTAAAGGCTAATGGTGATTTTGTGGTTTTCTAAGACCAAAGGGAGTGAGTGGTGCAGGGAGAGGAGGTGCTTGCTGCAGATGCCTCCAAGAAAGCTGACCCCACCCCATCAACCGCTGTCTGACACCTGCTGTCTGCCGGCATGAGATTCCATCTCTTCTGCACCACCCCCACGCTGCAGATAAGGAAACTGAGGCTGGGAAGGCCAGGTTGACTATGGGTCCTGCTCACTCGGCCCCTCTGCAAACCCCAGCACAGCACTGAGCTGTGAGAAGCCCTGAGGACCACAGATGAAGCCCCGACCCCACCCGCATGGGTCTCTGATCTGGGCGCAGGCCCAGCCCCTTGACTGAATCCAGTCCAGCCCTGCATGAACCCAGCTCCTCTCTCTGCCCTGACCCACACCCCTTCAAGTCTCAGCTGGACAATGGTAGCAGCCTCCACGTGGGGTCCCTTCCTCCCGGTAAAGGCCACTGCTCTGCCCATATTCACCACACAGACAACCAGAGGGCAGCACCCTGGGGCCTGGTCTGCCCAAGCCTCCAGCCTCCAAACTTTATCCCAGGGGCTGCCACACAGCACGAGCCCCATGTCTGGCACCAAGACAGCCACCAGGAGGCTGTCCAAGGCACGGGCAGCCCTCATGCCTCCTTGTGAGGTCCCAGAAGCAGGGCTCGCAGGCTCAGGACAGGGAGAAGCCAGCTCCCAAGTAAAGATGTGACCTCATCCTGTGACCCACCCTGCTGCTTCTCCTGGGTTGGCTGCCAGGAAGCTCACCGGTGAGCCAGCCCCACTGTTCAGGGGCGCAGGCCTCAGCCCCGCCTTCCTGTCCATGCCTTGGGCCCTGCCTTCCTCATCTGGGAGTCTGATCCCTTTGGTAGCAGGAGCTTCTGTTAGCAGCTTCCACTCCCTGGACTCACTCCTGAAGCAGTGTCCCCTCACTCCTGCGTGCCCGTGGGGGCAGGCTAAGCCTGTGCTCCCGGAGGGGCCGTCAGCCTCTCGAGCTAAAGGAAGCAGGTCCCTCTGCCTCTCCCGGGCCTCCCCGGATCCAAAGTCATCAGGAATGACACTCCTGGATCTGTTCCTCTGCTTCTCTGGGAAAAGTGGGCCTCGCTGTGCCAACAGAGAGGGATAAAAAACATCTCTGTGTTTTGGTCGTTCAATGGACCGTCTCAGCAACAGCAACAGGCTTGTCTTCCAGCCAGAGACATAGGCCCCCAGCAGCAGCCTCCTGCCAGGGCAAAGATGGGACCAGAGCTCCTCCTCTCTGGGGAAGGCAAGGACGGGGTGAGGAGGGGATGACGGCTCATGGACGCAGCAGGGCACTGGATGGAGGTCTCGAGACACGAGCACTCCTCTGCCAGGCAAAGTGGGAGGGGCCTATGACAGAGGCAGAGATGTGGGTGGCTCCAGAAGTATGGACGTGAGGGGGGGGAGCTCCCTGTGGGGCAACCACCACCTTCCAGAGTGGAATGTCTACTCCTTGGGAGAGCAGAGTTTGCCACAAGTCCTAAGCCAGTGACTCGGTTTACTGACTTTTGCAGCTTCCCATTTTTCTAGAAGAATTTGCTCTTAGGGGACATTTGTTCCAGAAACCCAGCCCCTAGGAGCTTCCAAGCAGGCCAGTGAAGAAGCCCAGAAGGACGGAGAACATGACCACGGTGAAACGTGGGGGCTTGGCTCCCACCGCCAACAGGGCCCCTGTGTCCCCACCAAGCCACCTGACTGCTTCCTCCTGCCTGCACCTCAGCACAAAAAAGAGGGGGCTAACTCCATGCACGCTCACACACACTCACACACATACCGTCACATTCATACTCACACTCACTCATACTCAAACACGCTCTCACATTCACTCATGCAGTGATACACTCTCATACATCCTTACACACACACATACTGTCACATTCATACACTCACTCATACACACTCAAACACGCTCTCACATTCACACACAGTGATACACTCTCATACTCACATCCTTACACTCATACACACACACATACTTGTATACTCATACATACACACATACTAACATACACTCTATACACAATCACACACACTCTCATACACTTACACACCCCTGCACACTCATATGTGTGCACTTTCACTCTCACACATACTCACATACACCCTCACACATTCACACTCACACATCCCAGACATGCGTGCCTTTCAAGATATAACATGTGTTTAGCAGCTGTCATGGGATTACCTGTGGGCCAGAGATGTAGGAGGGGCAGAGGGGCAGGAGGCATTACATAGGTGCAAACTTCAAAAAGACAAGGAACAAGCAGCATCCAGGCCCCATGCCCTACAGCTGGAGCCTGACAACTCACCCCCACCACCTGCTGGTAGCACCATCAAATTGCAGGTTCAGTTCTGAGTTACTCAACCATGCATGCTTGGCATGAAATCACCTGTTAGAGCTAAACAGCCTTCCAGAAATCTAAACGTCCAGCAAATAAAATGGCCACAGTGACTGAGCTGAGACTGTGAATGCAGGCACTGGGTTCCTGGCCAGAGCACTCCTGGGTTGCCCTATCAGGAAAACCCAGGAAGGAGCGGATGGAGACAGGGCTCCCTGGACGCCAGTCCCTCCACCACAAGGACCAGATGCCCATGGAGGGGCAGTCAGGATAGGCAAGGTCACAGGGGCCCAGCTCCAACTCTCCAGGCGAGGGGTGGCCTCGGGATGCTGGCCACAGGGTGAGCAATGCCACAGCAGGGCTCCCTCAGTTCCTAGCACAGCCTCTGTGCAGAGGGCTGAGCATGCATGTCTGCACCCACCTCCCAGCCCTCACCTCCAGCTGCAAGACAGCCTCCTCATGCAGCCCACCCCCACCATGACCCTCACCTCCATCTGCAGGATGGCTTCCTCACGCAGCCGGATGGCCTCCAGGTCCTCCTCCGTGATATCCGGAAGCAGTGCCTGCTCCTGGCTCTGCCAAACACCATCGCCCCCATTAAAGATCTTCTCATCGTTGGCCAGCTCCGCAAAAGGGACCTGGGGACTCTGCAGATGACATAGGCAGACCCTGTGACCACCAAGCCTCAGGCCACAGTCTTCTTCCTGTAGATCTCAAGATGAGAGGAGGCTCCAGAGCCTCTAGGAGTCAGGGCTGCCCCATGCTCTTGGCCCACACTTGTACCTGTGGGGGCACGAGAGGAGGCTGAAGCCTGGGGCTGCTGTGAACGGTGGGCAGAGATCAAGGATGGGCGGACACTGGCCCCCTGACCTTCAGCACACGTCTCCCTGCCCTTCAGCACATGTCCCCCCTCTGACCATCCCAGGCTTAGCTGCGGAGCACTTGGCAGGCTCGCTGGGCTGCCACGTCCTGGGTCAAGACGCAGAGCTGGGAGGACACGTGGATGAGCAAGACATGGCCTTGACACCAGGGAATGCACAGCCCACCCATGTCCCCAGCTTAGGGGATCACGAGCCCCTCTGTGAACCCACAGAAAAATGCCCTTACGCATGTAAACACAAATTCTACCTTCTCGTTTTGGGGGCTGTGGAAATAGAGGCTTGGAGAGGAAGGGGCCGCAAGCCGGGCACAAACACCACCCAAGGGAACCCACTGGGGCTGGGGCAGGGGAGCCTGAGAGATTTTCTTCAATTTGTCTTCATTCCGTACTGATTTCTTTAATTCATCAAATTTTGAAATTCAGTAAGATAGTGCCTTTCCCTTCAATTAACCCCATCTGCTCTCTGATAGGATAATCTGCGGTTGCCAGACCTCCACCTGAGACCCTGGGGCACTGGCCACACGGGGAAAGGATGCCCAGGGTTGGGGGTGTTTCTAGCTCAAATGCCAGAGCCTGGGACTCAATGACAGGCCCCATCCCCACCTGTCCCCATGGACTCTGGACTCAGTCTCCCCAGCCCTCTGTGGAAGGCATGATCAAGGTCTTCTCTACAGTTCTGCGAAATGCCCTCCTTCTATGCACAGGGGCCTGGCCAGCCTGGTATGTCCTTCGGGGCAGTGTAGCCAGCTTCGCCTGGGTCCCAGCCTCTGAGGCATGGGCCCTGCCTGCTGCGCATTGTCCTGGGGGGCCTGGGGTACGGACAGCATGGAACTGACTGGGAGCGGGCACCTGGACTGGGCCTGGGTGCGACAGGCAGCCTCTCTGCCTCTTCCCTTCCCACCAGACCCCAGCAGAGGACTCCGCTGGCAGGTGGCGGGGAGGTGCAGGTGACAGGACTGCCCCTTGTCAACAGGAAGAAAGACTCCAGAACACAATCCAAAAGACAGTCTTTCTTGGCATGCTTTGTGAGGCCCATGGTGTCCACCCTGTGCCAGGTCCTGGGGCGAGAGTGGGTGGATGGGTGAGAACCCTGAGTGAGCACAGACAGACCATGCTGGACTCAGAACCTGTGGATCCCGCAAATAAGAGCTTCAATATGTTTCTGGCAGAAGTCACCCCAGGCGGGTGCATGAGGCTATGAAAGCCGTGTAATTGTGTGATTGCATCCAGGGACAGGGTGGGGTGGCCGGGGCTCCCCCTGGTCCCACGGTTCTGCCTGAGACTACTTGCTGGTGATGGCGGGACCAAGAGTAACAACAGCAGCCACCACGAGCCTTCAGAGGGACCAGGCAGGAGGCAGGTGCCACATCTTATCTCTAGTTTTCCTCAGGACCCTGTGAGGTGGGCATGGCCTCCTCATTTAAAAGGGACACCCTGTTGGGTCCCACAGGTGGGATGGTGACGCTGCACTGACCCAGTTCTCCCTCCCAAGCCCACACTCTTCCTACACACCACACTAACACAGGGAGTGAGGGGGAGTCAGCAGAGGACTCTAAATAAATAAATATGTGGATAGATGAACATAAAATAAAAGATCTAAAAAATCTGTTGACAAGCGCTAGCGCTACTCGTCCAAGGCAGTAATTATCACCTCCCCTTCCCAGCGTGGGCGGGAGGAAGTGAGCAGCGCCCGGGGGTGGCAGCAGGAGGGAGGCACTGGCCCCACGCCAGGCCCGCAACCCTCGCTGGCTCCCTTCTGTGGCTCCAGCCCTTCCTGAGCTTCCAGGGCACTCTCGGAAGGAACCTTGGCCCGGGCTCCGGGCCCTGGAGTTGGCGCCAGCTGCGAGACCCAGACAAGGCAGGTGCATTCTCTGGGCCTCAGCATCCTCATCTGTAGAATGGGAAGGCCGCTGCCCACAGGACTGCATTCTGTGCTCAGCGTACACTGCCACACCTCTGGCCCATCCTGTCTGCAGAGCATTGCAGGAGCACACGCCTCCCTCCCACCAGGAGGAACCTGCCTGAGAACCTGGACTCTCCAGAGTTGGTGAGGGCCACAGGACAAGCTCCACTCCCTCGCTCCTGTACAATCCTGGGCAGGTCCCTTAATTTCTCTGAGCCTCAGTCTTCACTTCTGAGAAATGGAGCTGACACCACTCACATCCTTGAGTTATCCCCAGGAGAGAACAAGGTGAGTGAACACCCTGAGCACAGGGAAGCTGCAGGGAAATGCACATGATGAGGTGCCACTTTAAAGCCTCCAACGGGAAGCAGGACGCCCTGTGCTTCCCAAGTGCTATGAGGCAGGAGCACAGGGATGCTCCTCCCATGGGACCTGGCATGAGCCTCTGGAGAGCAGCAGGGGCCGAGCGCAGACTCCACCTCCCAACAGTGATGTGCCCTGACACTGAGCTTTCCATCCCGGGGGCCTGGGGCTTGCCTGGGCAGGGCTTCTAAAGGCCCCAGGTAAACACAACAAACAAAGAGGTAGGAGCCCAGAGCAACCCCACCTGTGCACCCGAGGTCAGACATGCAGGAGCTCTCGCTCAGCCATACCGTGACAGCAAATCCCTGCCAACAGGAGAGGGAGCTGGAGGAAATCCGGTCCACTCCCATGAAGACATAATATGGGCCAGTAAACACAAGCAAGTCAGACACATTGGGGAAGAAAGTGTCACGAGATATTGAGACTTTCCCTGGCATTTGGGGTTCAGTGGAAGCTCCCACAAACTGAGGGCAGAGGGTGCCAGGCCCCCCCAATAGACCCGCCATGGATCTGGTGCCTTCAGCTCACTGTCACCTCCTGCACGTGGAGGGAAGAGCTTGGGAGGCAGGACAGGGCACAGGGACACCGGCCCAGGCTCTGTCAGTCTTGAGGCCCAGGAGAGGCGGTGGGGCTGGTGCAGGCCCGAGGAGATCCCACGGGGGCCTGTCCCCCTCACCTCTGCAGGCCAGGCCAGAAAGAGCAGAGACCCGGGAGCCCACCCTCCCCAGCAGCACATGACAAAAGACAGGGAAGGAAGAAATGGCTTAGCCGTCCAATCCCCCTGTAGCCCTCCTCCTGAAAGGCTCACAAAGTGCTCCTTTATTCTCCTCACAAAGGCTCAATTTGGGTCTTTAGCGCGGAAGCTGGGATTAGGGATTTGCTGGCAAGGTGCTGGGGCCGGCGCGGAGGGGACAGCCCTGTGATGGTTTTCCAGCGCAGGAGGCAGCCAGACAAAGGAGGCTTTCTCCTCCTCCAAGGCCCAGGGCTTGCGTCCTCATTCTGACACGTAGGGAAGAAACCCAGGCCCCAGCGTGACCGCTGGAGAAGGAGCCGCACACGTTTCCCGTGAGAAGAGATGAGGGGTGTTGAGAGAGGCTGCCTTCCACCCAGGGCGGGCCAGGAGCAGGGTGGCAGTGCAGACCACAGCCAACACCCCCAGGCTCTCAGTAACTCCGAGAATAAATCACTTTCTCATGCACTTGGCCCTGGTGGGAGGGTGGGGGTCAGGGCAACAGACACTCGGACACTTTGGGAAGGGCAGTTTCTTTTTAGCAGCCCCAAGGCAGGCCACTGGTTTCTCCAGACAGCAAGTAACTATGCTGTAGCTCACGGAGGCTGATTCTCATCAAAGCCTAATGCCAGAGCTGCATGCCTGTGGCAATGCTGCCCCCAGCACCACGTTAAATAAAAGGGCTGGGTCAAGACACAAGGGCGACTCTCTGCCCTATGCCCTGGACAGAGAAGCAGGACCAGGAAATTTCCTGCCAGCCTGTGAAAGTGAAACATGCTTTTAATTCTGTAGCCTGGAGACACATGAAGTTCTGCTGAGATCTATGCTTAGTCCACCAATGTTGGCACAAAGACAGTGCATGACCTGCCACTGTGGGCTGTTCCCCCAAGGTTGAATGGTCACAGGTCTATCCAGGGACAGGGGCCGGCCCAAAGGCACCCAGGTGCGGCTCAGAACGACCCTAGTACCAGCTGGAGGCTACGCTGGACCACGGCCAAGATCACCAGCTCCAGAGAGACTGCACGGCACACACCCACGCCTAGCTCAGGAAGACCAGGGGTAACAGGCGCCCCTTGCCTCTGCCAGGACTACTTAGCCTGCAAATAGCAGCCCCCGTGTCTTTGGCAAGAGTCCTTGTTGAACAGGGTTGTATATCATCTCATCATTTATAGTTCGCAAAATTCCTGGAGATAATCTAACCTTTTTAATTTCTCAGAAGCACTGTGGACCATTGCCCTCCCTTTTAAAAGAAAATTCTACGCAAGATAACACACCCACAGGCCAATGCCCAGATGAGATGCACACAGCTCTGTGAATCCTTAAAAAGGAAATACCGGCAGAGATACAGGACACCTGGGACCCCAGAAGCCTCCCTCTAGCCCTGCCCCAACAAGGGAAAACCCAGTTCTGGCTTCTAACCTGCCCAGAAAGTAGTCTGGCCTGGTTTCAAATCTTACAGAAACAGAATCATATGGTAAGTCCTCTGTGGTTGTGACTCACTCGACAATGTGACTGAGGTGTCACTGGTGGACCATGGTAGCCACGATTCTTTGCATTGCTGCGGAGTCTCCTGTTGTATGAACTCAGAATTCAGCACAAATTATCGTTCCATTTTACTGCAGACTGGCTCTCTTCCCGGGTTTCTGCTACTATATGTAGTGTTGCTATGAGCACTCTTACATGGACTTCTGGTGACTGCTATGAGCACTCTTACATGGACTTCAGTTGTCCCACAGTATCCATGGGGGGTTAGTCCCAGGAGCCCTACAGGTACCAAAATCTGCAGATACTCAAGTCCCTGATGTAAACTGGCATAGTATTTGCATATAACCCACGCACATCCTCCGACACACTTTAAATCATCTCTGGATGATTTATTACACCCAACATAGCCCAATGCTGTGTAGTGGATTGCTGATACACTGCACTGCTCAGGGGATGACGACCCCAAAAGTCTGTACATGGTCAGTACTGCCATAATTTTTTTCCTAATATTTTCAGTCTGTGGTTGGTTGAATCCACAGATACAGAACACACGGATATGGAGGGCTCACTGTACACACGTCTCCATTGGGTAGAACAGCAAAATCAAAGGTAAGAAAACATCGGGCTTTACAAAGTAGATATTCTCAGTGTTCCAAAGTGGCGGTGCAATTTACACCCCCATGAGTAGCACACGAGTGTTCCAGCTGCCCTACATTCTAGCCAACACTTGGCATTTTCAGGTGTTATTCACGTTGCTTCTGGTACTTCGGGTGAGTGTGAGGGGGTGTGTAGTGACACAGCATCATGGGTTTACCTTCCCTGCTCCTAACAACTAATGTTGAAGGCATGCTCACATGCTTATTAGCCAACTGGAAATCCTTTTTTGTGACATGCCTAAGGCTTTTACTCTTTTTTGTTTTCAGAGTTGTCTGCATTTTTCTTACCGACTTATAAGAGATCCTTATATTTCATGCATGTAAGTCCTTTTCAGATACGTGTCATGCAAATACCCTCTCTCATCCTGCGGTCTGCCTTTTCACTCTCTTAATGGTGTATTAATTTTAACAAACCAAAGTTTATCTGTTCCTTTACAGTTAGCACTTCTGCCTCTGTGGAAGAAATGTCTGCCCCCACATAAAGATGTGAAGGTAGCCTTCTCAGGTATCTTCTAGAAATGTTGTCTTATCTTTTGCATGTAGGTCTATGATCCAGCTGGAACAGTTTTTTTGTGCCTGGAGTGAGTTAAAGTTTGTAAACGATCCACTTTTTTCCAGTTCAAACATTCAAGTGATGCAGCACCAAGCCCACTACTGCCCACTGCGGGGCAGTCCACCCAACCACAAACCTGGCCATCACGTGCATGTGGGTCTGCATCCCAAATCCGTTCTGTCCTGTGGCTGTCAGTCTGTCTAGCCTTGCGCAAACACCACTGTTTCCATTTCTGTGCTTCATGTCATGTTCCAATACCCAGCAATATAAACTCTTCACTTTGGTTTTTCTTCAAAATTGTCTTCACTATTTTGAGTCTTATTCATATTTCCATATATATACATTTTAGAATCAGCTTGACAATTAAACATACACACACACTTAAAACCTGTTGGAATTTTATTGGGATTGTATTGAATCTATAGATTCATTTGGTGAGAACTGACATCTCTATAAACATGGCAGCCCCCTCCATCATTTAGATCTTTTGTAATTTCTCAGTAATGCTGTGTAGTTTTCAATGTAGCAGCCTTAAACAGCTCTTCATAGATTTCTTTCTAGTTTTGATGCTATTATAAATGGTATCACTTTTTAAATTTCATTTCCAAATTGACTTATGCCAGCATACACAATGTCTTATTGTATACCTGGTTCCAGTAGTCTTGTCAAATGCACTTATTAATTCTAACAGCACATCACAGATTATTTCCCATGTACACAATCAGGTTCTCTGTGAGTACAGTTTATTTTCTCTTTCCAATCCTTATACCTTTATTTTTTTTGCATGCCTTATTGCATTGGATAAGACTCCCAGTACAATGGGAATAGAAGCAATATAGTACTACACATCTGTGTTTTGTCCTCAATCTCAGGAGAAGAGATTTTAATATCTTCCAAGTGCCACATTAACAGTAAGGTTTTTAAAGATACCCTTTAACAGATTAAAGGTATTCCCATCTACACCTATCTTGCCAAGAGTTTTTTAGCTTCCTTAAGCTAGTGCTGAATTTCATCAAGTGCTTTTCTGTATCTATTGAGATGACTGTATAGCTTCTATCACTTATTAAAGTGGTGAATTATACTGATTGTTTCTGAATGCAAACTAATCTTGCATCCCTAGAATAAGCCCTACTTTATGATGATATGTCTTCCTTTTTATATATTTCTAGACTTAATTTATCATCATTTTGGTTAGGATTTGTGCTTCTATGTCCATGAGAGAGACGGATATATTACTTTCCTTCTTGTGATATCTTCACAATCATTTGGAATCAAGGTATGACTGGCATAAAACACAGCAGGATGTGTTTCCTCTTTTTATATTCTCTGTAATAGTTTGTGTGAATTGGTGTTATTTACTCCTCAAATATTTGGAAGAGTTCACCAGCACAGCCATCTAGGTCTGGAGTTTTCTTTGTGGGATATTTATTAATTATGGATTTGATTTCTTTAATAAATATTGAACTTTCCAGATTCTCTGCACATCTTGGTAAGTTATGGTTTTCTAAAAAAATTATATTTCATCTGAGTTGTCAAATTCATTGGCATAAAACTATTCATATATCTTTATATTACTTTAAAAGAATTTGTTGGACCTGTGATGATATGCCCATTTTCATTCCTGAAACTGATAATTTGTATTTTCTTTCTACATCTTGATTAATCTTGTAGGGGTTTAACAATTTTATTAATCCTTCTAAAGAACCAACTCTTTTGGCTTTGCTAACTCATCTACTACATGCATTTTTTTATCTTTCATCAATTCCTGCTTTAATAGCTACCTACATAATGCCACATGCATCCTTGGCTTATTGCAGCCTGCATTAGACTAGCATTTTTGTCACTTCTCTGATGATGCAAGGACATTACGATGCTTTAATGCCATTAACCTCCTCTTCGTCTTTTGTGATATAGTGTCAACAGTACATCTGACCCATATATGAAAACCCAAAATTACTGTATTATTCAACAGTCAATGTGGGGAGCGGGAGGCCTGTGAGGAGATCAGCTATTTTTTTTTTTTTTTTGGAGAGCCAAGTCCCTTTGATAGGGGTCGCTATAGTGGATAAGAAAATTGATAGGAAATAGAATAAAAGAATACATAGAGACTAAAGTATAGTTTATAGTTGTATATAAAAAGAGCAGATAAAATCATAGCTGGGTATTTAGGAGACTAGACATATCTCTGTGAATGTCTAGCAATATGGTTAGCTTTATATAGGTTTTTATAATCACACAGATCAATTATCAGTTTTCAGGGTAATATATTTGCATATCAGGGAATGTAGTTGTTAGGGGAGACAGGTAGTAGGTTGGGGTCAAAAGTATTTTTAAAGGGCTTTTAACAAGTTTTAATCTATCTAGGTGAACAAACAGGTATAAAGTCTTTTAGGGGCTAACTTTTAAGTTTTAAGAGGTAGTTATCAATTAACAAAGGTATAACAAAAGAGGTATAGTGACTCTGTATTTTTTTGATTTAGTTATTGTGGACTTAAAGGCAGACAGACAAGGGAGAGCAGAAAGTCCATCTCTGTAAAACATGTTGTTTATAACATAGGGGCATGTCTCTGGGGAAGGGTACTCATTGTTTCTGGCTCCCATCTTGTGAGCTATATTTACCTTGTCTTGCCTTTTAAGACACAGGGAAGCTCACAGATTTAGAGATACCAGGAAGCCTTTCTGGAAAACATCCCTACTGGAGATTTGAGAGCTCTTCCAAGGCAGCCTTTGATAAGAGAACTAATGAGTTTACATATTTTTTTAGGGCAAAACCCTGCAAACTCCTGTTTTTGTCTTTAATATAGCAATACTGGGCGATACAATAAAATAATGATCTTATGAACCACATCTCATTAATTCCTCAATCATATTTCTCAACAAGTCAACATGAATCTGGACATATCCACATTTCCTGTTTTCTGCATTCCCCGTTCCTTGCCGCATTACTATACTTCCCTCTGGGATCACTTTGCTTTTTCCACCTTGCAAGCATCCTGTTGATGATGAATTCTCTCAGTTTTTGTTTTCCTAAAGATGTTTTCATTTCACCTTTATTTCTGAAGAATATTTTCAAGAGATGCAGAACTGAAGGCTGGTAGTTATTTTCCCTGGGCACTCTGAAGATGTGCTTCCACTGTCTCATGGACCCCACTGTTTCTTTTAAGAAAGTCAGGTGTCAGTCTTGCACTTCTATAAAAACAATATACTTTTTTCTCTAGCTTTAATGTGCTTTTAAGATTTTTCCTGGTTTTAATCTCCTTTTACAATTTTATTTTTATCTTTTGTTTTCAATTTTTATTTACTATTATGCAATGGCAAAGGGTGGCTTTTTAAAAAAAGAGGATACATTTATCCTATTTATCATAGAGCTTCTTGAAGCTGTGGCCTGAAGCATCTGGACACTTTTGGAAAATTCTCAACCATTACTTCTTCAAATATTGTTTCTGTCCATTCTCTCTCCCTCTTGTTCATCTAGGACTCCAAC
Organism: Lepilemur ruficaudatus; assembly: GCA_963574885.1. NCBI lineage: Eukaryota > Metazoa > Chordata > Mammalia > Primates > Lepilemuridae > Lepilemur > Lepilemur ruficaudatus. The sequence continues at coordinate 60,997 of CAUYRT010001148.1, forward strand.
TATACTCTTTTGTAGATTTTCTGTAATTTTTTTCCTCTGTGTTCCAATGTAAGTGTTTGCTTAGGCCCTGACTTCTAGTTCACTAATCCTTTCTTCTGCTTTTTGTCTAACTTGAGATTTAGCCAATCTATTGAATTAATTTTAGTCACAGTATCGTTCAATACTAGAATTCCCATTTTTATTACTTTTATAAAATATAAGTTTTTTGGTAAAAGTCTCTGCCATTTCATCTATTTTCTTTCACACATTAATAATACAGGTTTAATATTCCTTATTTGAAATGCTTGGGACCAGAGTGTTTCCGATTTTGCATTTTTTCAGGTGTGGAATATTTGTATTATACTTACCGAATAAGCATCCCTAATCTAAAAATCTGGAAACCAAAATGCTACAGTGAGTATTTCCTTGTAGCATCATGTTGGTGCTCAAAAAATTTCAGATTTTGGATTTTTGGATTAGGAATACATAACCTGTAGTTATTTTAGAGTACATGTCCAATTATTTCAGTATCTATATCACCTATAGATCAGTTTCTACTTACTATCTTTACTTGGCTTTAGTAATTTGATCCTGTTATCTGTCATGCCTAGCAACTTTGGTTTAAACCTCAGGCACTGTGTATAAAAATTAGAGAGATTCTAGACATTGAAATCATCTTCTAGAAGAGATTCAACTGCCTTTAAGTAGACAGAAATAGACATAATTCAAAGCTGTGTCTCAGGTTTTGTTAGGGCTCGTCCATTTCTGGTTTACCTTAATCTTTTAGGGTCTCTACTGAAATCTGTAATGTTTACAAGACTTCTTCCTTCTGAGTGGGATTTGAACTCCAACTTTTGTCTTTTTATTACTCTAAGAGTGCCTCAATTTCTGTTTAATTTTTCTTGTAAACTGCTTTGGCTCAACTCCTCGGGCTCTCACAACGTGCACACACTGTGTTTGAATCCACAAGTGCCTACCACAAGGGACACTGCGTTGAGTGCCACAATCCCCTTTCTCCAGAATTTGGATTCCGAGCAGCCCTGAACTCCAGCATTTGTCTGCCCAGCCCAACATGCCCGTTAAAGCTCCAAGCCACCACCTCTGTTCAGTCTCAATAAGCTGAGACGCAAATTCACAAATGCCCCAGCAGGCAGAAAGGACATGAAGATGAACATGGACTATTCTAGAATGTTTGCCTCTCAAGGCCACCCTAGTGGCTCTCTGATGTCTCGAGCCTGTCAGACCTGTGTGTGTCTGTGTGTGTCTGTATTCGTGTGTCTGTCTCGATGTGTCCATATGTATTTAATGTAGGTTCTACAGGCTCTTGGCAGGAGGGCTGGTCTGACACCAGTCAGTCCTGCACGGCACATGGAACCGTCCACGGTCACTATCTGGGAGCTTGCCCTGTGTCAAGCACTGCACCAGAGCCCAAAGGTGAAAACGTCAATGTTTTAAGGCTGTTCATCAATGCAGACCTCTCAGATGAGGTCCCTGCCCTAGGTCCTTCCTACCTCTTCCCAGAGCACAAATGGCACTAGGTCCCCTAATACCCACTGACCGTGGTAAATACTTGGTACCCACCTGTTTGCCGCCCCTCTGTGCCATGGGAAGCAGTGCTCTGGACTTCTCTGCAATTTTCTGTTGGAAAAAGGACAAGAGGAGAAAGGAAGAACAAAAAGGTGGGGAGGAGAGAAGAAAAGGTCAGATAAACACAAGATATTAGACAATGACTCATCAAAGCACACTTTCCACTCCTTGAGAGAACAGAGTTAACCTGCTTCTTGGCTGGGCTCTGCAGGGATTCGCTAGATGGCCTCTGCCAATGCACGTAAGCACGCCAGGCCTCAGTTTCCTCACCTGTCAAAACAGGATGAGATCTGTTCTTCCTACTTCCCAGGAGGCCACTGTGAGGTCACCTCTGGGGCAGCACTTCAAAGGTAAATATCCTTCAGGAGACATACCCTAAGGTATACCACGGGATCCTGGCTACCTGCAGCATGTCTGCAAGGATGACCCTTCCTCTGCCTTGGGGAATGGGATTGCACAGGCCAAGCCAGGGACAAGCCGGCTGGTGTGGGTACCCAAGAGACCCAGGCCCACCCACCTGGCCCACAACCCCCACCCCAGCACCTCACCTTCTGCACCACTCCGTAGCGCTGCAGGGCGTCCGCTAGCTGTGTTTTCAGCCGGTCCAGCTGAAGGCGCTCCTGGGCAAACAGAAGGTGTAGTTCACAAGGGGCTGAGGGCCTACCCTGCCTTCAGTCCCCTCCAGCCCTGGGGGCTTCAGTTCCCAGTGCTCCTTTGCCCCTCCCACCCTCCTGGCAGGGCACCCACCACCCCTACTCTCTCCTTCGCCACAGTCACGTACTCCTGTCCTCAGAAGCGGACTCATCACCATCTACTTCCCCCGCAGTGTCACCCCCATCTCCACAGGCACAGTCAGTGTCCCCATCGACACCATCACCACTAAATTCTAAGTCACCTTCAGCAGCCCACAGGACTCAGGAGCCACTCTAGGCACATGCACTCGGGCCCAGCGCTCCCCAGCTCAGTGGAATGTGTTATGATCCCTGTTTCACAGCGCAGGGGACTGTGACCCCAAGTCCTGAGTGGCTTGCTTGAGGTCACATGGGTGGCAGGGCCACGACTCATCAGCACTGTCAGAACTGCCTCCCCTCCCCCACATCCTGCCTTTTGCCCCCTCCCTCACCCCTCCGGGCTGGAATGTTCCCCACCACACCCCAGTGCCCACAGAGGGACTGCCACAGAGCTGGTGCTGGAGAAACGCTGTCCGGGGGGACTGGCCAAGCAGGGCCTTGAAGCCAGCACTGCCCACTCTGGCATGCTGAGGGTACCACACCTGCCGCCCGCCCTCCTGCCTCTCCCCTATGAAACCTCGCCAGCTCCCCGCACTCGGGTCCTTCACCGGGGCCCAGACAGCCTCTCAGGCCACAGACCAAGCCCACCCCTGCTGGGGCTTCTGCACAGGTTCAACCGGGACCTGTCCCCTGGGCCCTCAGAGCTCACCTTCCACGACTGCCCTGCTACCTAAGCCCATGGAGGAAGAGGGGTCAGGACCAGTCTCCAATGCACTGTGTGGCATCTGGGCCTAATGGTCACTCGCCTGGTGGCAGACCTGTGGAGCCTGTGTCAGTGTCCAGTGAGGCTCCTTTCATCAGCACCATGTGTGCCCCAGGACAGAGCCAGGAGCCCAGGCAGAGCTTCAGTTCTTTTGAGAAAAACAGCTCCAGCTCTGTCATCTCTCCCGTCATCTCTGCATGATTGGCAGCGCACCCTCCTTGCCCAGAGGCAGCAGCGCACTGTCCGTGCATGCCCCTGGCACAGGCTGCACTGACTTCCCTGGTCCAGGCCTGGCCAGCAGAGGAAGGACAGAGGCATGTGTGAACCTGGGCATGCCACCCTGCAGCCGCACAGAGCCTCAGGAACCCGAGGACACAGGGATGCCCAGGCCATGTCACCAGAAGCAGCAGCGCTAGAGAAACGCCAGCCCAGCTCCTGGGATTTGTGGGTCCGGAGTCTGTGTTCCCATTTCTGCATGTGTCATGAGGGCCATGGCACCAGACCTCAAGCTCCTTGTGCCTTCAGAGGGACCACTTTTCCCCGGAGGCAGCCTTCCCTCTTTCCTCCCACCCACCGCCCATCCATCTATGAAACCGGCGGGCATTCACCGAACACCTGCTCTGCACCAGATGCAGTGAGGGTACAGATACGATGGGGTTCCCTCCCTTGAGGGAGGGAACAATGAGGCAACAATGCAGCTGTTACCATTCCCAGTATCCCCTGAAGTCCAGCAGGACAAGGGGAGGGGCCTGCTCCATAATACCCTAGGGTTCAATGGTATTTAATCTTTGTGGTGAGCACCCTCTAATCCGCAGGGGCTGGGCAGGCTGTGGACAGGTGACATGGAGTGTGCTGACCTGGTGTGGGAGGAGGGTGCTGGTGGGGACA
>CAUYRT010001149.1:0-11563 GCA_963574885.1 Lepilemur ruficaudatus
ACTTCCCCTAGTCCTACACAACCACTAATCTACTTTCCATTTCCATAGATTTACCTATTCTGGACCTTTCATATAAATGGAATCATACAGTATGTGGTCTTTTTATGACTGCCTTCTTTCACTTAGCATAATGTTTTTAGGTAGCATGTATCAATACTTTATTTCTTTTTTAAAACGTTTTTGTTTTTAATTAATAGGCTATTTTTAGAGGAATTTTAAGTTTACATAAAATTCCCCCCAACTCCTGACCATAGTTTTTTCCACTAACATCTTGCATTGGTGTGGTACATTTGTTACAATTGATGGACTGATATTGACATATCATTGTTAATTAAAGTCCATGGCTTACATTAGGATTCACTCTTTGTGTCATACAGTTCTGTGGATTTTGACAAGTGCCTAATGCCATGTATCCACCATTACAGTATCATACAGAATAGTTTTGATGAATAGGTAAAACACAGGGGATTTTTAGGGCACCTTTTCCCTCTTCCCTCCAAACCCTAGCAACCATTGACCTTTTAATTGTCTCTGTAGTTTTGCCTTTCCCAGAATGTTATGTAATTGTAATCATACAGTATATGTAGTCTTTTTAGATAGACTTCTTTCACTAAGCAGTTTGTTTGTAAGCTTCCTCCATGCCTTTCTGTGGCTTAATGGCTTAATTATTTTTGAAGCTGATTAATATTCCACTCTATGGATGTACCACAGTTTATTCATTCACCTTTTGAAGAACATCTTAGTTGCTTCCAATTTGGGATATTTAAGGATAAATCTGCTGTAAACGTTTTTGTGGACACAGAAGTTTTCAACTGATTTAAGTAAATACCAGTGAGCATGGTGCCAGGTTGCATTATAAGACTATGTTTAGCTTTCTAAGAAACTGTCAAACTGTCTTCCAAAGTGGCTGTGCCGTTTTGCAATCCCATCAACAATAAATGATAATTCCTCTTGCTCCACATCCTCGACAGAATTTGGTGTTGTCAGTTGCTTATATTTTCACCTTTCTAATAGATATATAGTGATATTTCACTGTTGTTTTAATTTTCAATTCCCTAATGACATATGATGTTGGGCATCTTCTTATAGACTTATTTGCCATCTGTATATCTTCTTTGATGTATCTGTTTAGATATTTTTCCCATTTTCAAATTGGATTGTTTGTTTTATTTTTGTTGAAGTTTAAGAGTTCTTTGTATATGTTATATGCAAGACTTTTATCAGATATGTGTTTTGAAAATATTTTTCACATTCTTTGTATTCTATTTTTATTGTCTTAACAGTGCCTTTCGTAGAGCATACATTTTTTTAATTTTAATAAAGTCCAGTTCCTTTTTATGACTAACTCATATCCAATAGTATGGATATACCACATTTTGTTTATCCATTCATCACTTGATAGATACTTGGGTTGCTTTCTTTTGGCTATTATAAATAATGCTGTTATGAATGTTTATGTGTAACTTTTTGTTTGAACATATGTTTTCATTTTTCTTGAGTAGATACCTAAGCAGTGGAATTGCCAAGTCATACGGTAACTGAATGTTTAACTCTGAGAAACTGCCCAACTTTTCCAAAGTAGTTGCACCATTTTACATTCCCACTAGCAATGCAGAAGGGTTCCACTTTCTCTATATCCTCACCAAGGCTTGTTATTGTCAGTATTTAATTATAGCCACTGTAGTGAATGTGAAGGAGTATTTCATTGTATTCTTATTTGTAGTTCCCTAATGACTCATGAGCATATTTTCATGTGCTTATTGGCTATTTGTATATCTTCTTTACCTCTTCACTTTTGATATTCTCTTCTATGGAAATTTCACAGATTCCACTAAAACCTTCATGCAAATGATTTTCAATATTAACTTCAAACTCTGACATTTCTCCTGAGATTTTTTTCAGTTTCCCATCTGCTTCCTAGGTATTAGGTATTAATGTCCTGATTATATCTCAGAATCAGTGTATCTCAACCGAAACTCATCATCTTTCCTCCCAAGCTATTTATTCCTCTGTGTTCCCTATTTCTGTTAATATTACCACTGTTCTTCTAATCACCCAAACTTTAAACTTGGCATCATATCTGGATGTAAGAGGAACAGGATAAGGAAGAGTCCATTTGTTGCCAAGTTCTGTGTTACTTTCATAATATTTAGTGTATGTTTTCTCTTTAATCTTTACCCTCCTCTTCTTGATCTCTATCTTCTTCTGACTTTCTTAATCCCTTACTCTTCTGGTTCTCCTATGTCTGATCATTTTATCTCAGATTATTTTTACCTGCTCCTTAAATGACCTACCTTTTTCTTGACCATCTTTTTTTATGACCAATGTATACTTTTTTCCTTCATTATTTTTATGTAATCCCAAGATTTGAACTATCACTTATATACTTGTAACACCCAAATATATATATTTCTAGCCCTGTAATATTCTGAGAACTCCAGACACATCTATCGAACTATCTGTAGGACAGATGTCCAGCTGGATAGATGGACATTTATAGGCTAGATGCCCAAACTGAGCTTCTCCCACCTCAGTTTCCCCCAAACTTGCTACTCTTCTCATTTTTCCAGTCAATGGCCACACCATCCATCTGGGATTCTCAGAACAGAAATCTGGCCATCATTCCTCCTGTCTTCCTCTCCCCCAAAGCCAAATATTCACCAAGTTGATTCTATCCTAAAACTCTCTTTAATCTGCCATCTATATCCCCATGCTACTTCTTTGTCCAAGCTTTTATAATCTCTTATTTAGACTATTTCAGTGATCTTTAATCTTGTCTTCCTGTCTCTAGTCTCTTACCATGTCCCCACAGCCCCCTTCATGTAGCCCACTGACATAAATTAATTTTCCAAACCAAAAATGTAGTCATGCCATTACACTGTAAAGAACGAATAAAAACAAGAATATAAATAACAACAATAAAATAAAAATAGAAAAATATTTAGTCTTCCTGGTGGCTACTTATTTTTCTAAAGGATAAAGTTTAAGTTCCTTAGGCTGGCATATTGAACTGCTTCCTGCCTACTTCTTAAGCTTCATCTCTCATCACTCCCCTACCCCCACTTTATCTCAGGCTCCAGCAATATTCTTCTATGTCTTTTAACATGTCCCCTCTTCTTGGACCTCTCTTCTTGCCTTGTATACCTAGTAAACCACCATTTGTCCTTCAAAACCCTGTCTCGGTGTCCTCTTCTCTGGAAAGCCTTTTCTGAAGCTTCCAAGCACAGTGAACTATGTCCAGCTCTGAGATTCTTTTGAATTTTATAAAATGTCATATTACAACTCTTTTGTTTATATGTCTGTCTTCCCTATGAGCCTGTGGACTCTCCAAGGACAGACTGTGGCTGAGTTTTACTGAATAAGTGCTCAGTAAATATTTATTGAATTAATGATTCTGATGCCCCATGGGTTGAATTGTGATTTTTGAACTTTATGGAGTATTGAGTGTGGAAATAACATAACACAAGTTTCATCTGTTTTATTTTCTCTCCTAATCAAACAGCTCCAAGCCTTGAGATTTCTTGGAAGTAAGCATGATCACATGGCTAGAATCCAGAGGGGATTGTTGATAAGAACCTGCTTCAGTGAATGTGTATTTACATACTTTCTCGGAGCTCTGTACATAAAGGAAATGCTTCCAACCCTTCCTTGCCTGGCTCTTATCATAACTTCCGATAGCTTTCTTGATTTAGGCATCACTTCTGGGCCAATGAGAGATCAGATTCCTTTAGGGGTTGGGCATAATGTCACTTGGTGCCATTGCTAGAGGCCTGCAGAGCTTGGGATTCTAAGAAGCAATCTATGGACTAGAGCTTACCCCAAGAGAATGAGCAACTCTATGACAGAGTGGGAGCCTAGAATAGACCCAAGAACCTCTACTCCAGGGACTTTGAGGAGTTTATGATCCCATCTGGGCCTATAAGATATAAGCACTCAAGGATAGCAGTGTAGTTTGAGAGACAATAGCCCAGAGCTACTCCAGGCTCAAATTCCCCAGGACCAGCAAATCAATTTGGTTTCCCTCAGCTTTGTGGGACTGACATTTAAGACTGCTTGCTGCCCCTGAGAGTGACCTCTCCAGGAAAATCTCAGGGGACCCAGTACTCACTTGAGTAGACGGCTCCAGGAAGACCTGGATGAACCTTAGGAAGTCAGGTTGTTGAGCCCAGTTTAGCCTGTTCCACCACACTCCACACCCTTTACCATGGAAGTCTAAGCACAGGTTAGGGGAGAAGTCAGTGGGGAGAAGGATTGGGGCTCAGTGACCTTTCCTCAGTGGTGCTTAGCTGTGAAGCCTGTGTGCTTGGGAAATTAGCACTGCCCCTGCCAGGATGGGTTTTCACTATGTTATGTTTTCCTAGAGTGAACTTCCAATCTCAGTTAGGCCAGTGTAGTTCCCTGTTGAGCTAAGTGGCTTTCTTACTCTTATACCTTGGTGAGCCTAATAGAGACTAAAGCTTAGTATACTTTGGTTTTATGGAATGAAATTGTTATTTCTGGTTGAGAGACTAAGTGGAAGCTAAAATTGAAAAAATACCTTTGTAGTACTGTGTGATAGTTTACAAAAACCCTCACATACATTAATTGATTCATTCAGTCTTCACACAAGCTAGTGCCTGTCCGTTAGGAGACATTCACATGTTTGGTGTATGAATGAACATGGGAATTTATTGTACGTATTTTACAGATTGGAAAACTGAGGCCCACGTGGGTGAATTGAGTTTCCTAAAATTCAAATCTACAGTCAGTCCAAGTGTAGAGTCTATACTTGAAATCAGACCCATTTCAGGTCAACATAGTGAGCACCTTTTAAGTGACAGGTACTTGCCAGTGATGAATAAACATGTTCCTTGGTTTTGAGAACTTACAGGCTTATCAGGGACTCAAACATACAAACAAATAATTTTAACACAATATGCTAAGTGGCCTGATAGAGAACTTTGTGTGATGCTATAGGGTCATAGAGGAAGAGCACCTAATCCAGCCTGATAAAGTCATAAAAGAATTGCTGAAGATGTGATACTCAGTTAAGTTTTGAAGCTTCAATAGAGGTTTACCAGGGGCAGAGAGAACATTCAAGGCTGAGAGGTCAGCTCCGGTGGGGGCACAGAGGTGCAAGCCAGCATAATATGTTTATAGGATCGCTAGAGTATTCCTTGCCAAGGGGGAAGTGGCAGAAATTATGACTAGAGAGGTAGGCAGGATTCAGATCATTGAGGATGTAAACTTCACCTTGGACACCACTGGTTCCCATACATTGCTGAATTATTCAAATCATCTGGGGAACTTAGACATTTTCTTGATTAGCTAGGTTTGAGAATCACATTAGGAGGCAACAGGAACGATTGAAAGATTGGTAGTAGAGGAAGGACATAGACTGGCCACTGAATTTGTCTAAGTGAGATATGGTGGACTGAATAAGGCAATAGCAGTGAGGATGGGGAGGAAGAGGTAGATGCAAAGAGATTTTAAAGTGGCGAAATTCTTATGATACTGTCAGGAGATTTGGTAAGGGGAGGGAAGTGTCTAGGATAATTCTTCAGGTTTCTGCCTGAGTAGAGGCTGGTTTTTCTGACTAAGATCAAGAATGGAGGGTGGAGATAGAATGGAGAACAATGGATAATTTCATCTTGGAACCTGCTGAATTTTAGGTACTGTGGGATTTCCATCTGGGAGAGTGACTATTCTATTCCAGAACTCAGGATAAATGTCTGGGCTGGAAATACAGATCTGGGTGGTTTAAACCCACATGAGTAGCAGAGATCTCTCAGAGAGAGTGTGTAGAGAGTGCACCTTCAATTATTATTCCTCTTCCCTTCAAGTGTTGTTCTCTTAGGGAAGAAGAAGCAGCTTGTTTTTCTTTGTTTTTTAAATGTGTGAATGGCGTGAGGTAGGGTAGTGAAAATGGCATAAAAGATGGAATAGAAAACTTGAATTCAAGCCTTATCTCTGCCGCTTCATAACTCTGCAACCCTGAGCAGTTCTTGAACCTCTCTCAGCTTCCAGGTCTTCATCTATAAGACAATGGTAATAAGAATATCTGCTTCCTGGGATTATTTAGACAGTCCAATAAGAACACATATGTGAAAATTGTCATGTAAAGAACCATAGAAACATTAATGGGTTTTCCCCCTAAAAAATTGGACCAATATGTAAGAATTACAAGGAGGCAGATTTGGCCCAACATAAGGAAAGACTGTCTAATGCTTTTACTGTTGGATGATGGGAAGAGCTTTGGGAGATGGTAAGTTCTGAGGCTGTGGAGGCCTTTAAGTAGAAGGCAGGTTGCTGGGTATACGCTGAGGGTTTTGGTGCGAGGGGTTGGGTTGAACACTTCTCTACCTGTTTTCTGAATTTTTTTACACTAATTAGATTTTTATTAATTCTAAAAGCAATTACAGTTACATGGTTGTCTCTTTTCCTTTAAATCTCTTAAAGCACTGGACGTTTTGGATCCTAAGTAGAGACTTTGTTTATATACACCTAATAACAGGTCAAACTGCTTCAGGTCTTACTGCATCAGGCATTTGCAGACATTTTCTAAATGCTCTTTAATTGAGGATTCAGTAGGGCTGAAATTTGGGCATGCTGTGTAGTGTAGTTAGGCCTCTCTAACACAGATGGAGGGGAGGGATGGACATTTGGCTGTTGTGACAATGCCGAATTAGAGATTACTTCAAAATAATCAATTTTTCTTATTTTCAAGCAAAAATGACATTATAAAAAACTAATAAAATATTGCCAAGCAGAGGTCTTGATTATGTGCCATTGAGTAGGAAAAGATTATTTGGAATCAGCACACTAATTATTTATACGCAAATGGATGTTAGAGAGCTTGGAAAGAGTTTTTCTCTAAACTGGGTTAAACATCCCCTAATAGCTCATGTTTATACTCTTAATTTACTCAGAAACCTGTTTTTGCTATTTTTTAATAGTTAGAGGAAAGTTAAAATATGCCAGCCCATGATTGAATCATCACAAATTTTGAAATGGTGTGAATTGAATTATACTTTTCTATATTTATTGTATTGCCAATCACTGATGTAACACACATTTGCTAAACAAAGCCTAATTTACTTGCTAACTTTCTCTACACAGAGATTATTTCTCTAAATGAAAGATCTCCACCCATGGCTTGTGATAAGGAATTATCTTTATGATTGTTGAGGTGACTTCCCTGGCTCTTTTAAAAACATCACTGAAATAGTTATTCCAAATAATACTAATTTCATACCTAGAAAATATTCTTCTAGGAAAAAATTGCTGTAAACCATATAGAGATGAATAACTTTGGAAAGCCAAGAATATAAGAAAATATATTCAGTCCTAGTTCTGAGTGGGACTTAATTTCATCTTCCTGATGGTTCAGTAGGCCCTTCCAGATTGTTGCAAGACCCTCGGTCAGCTTTTGATTATTTTTTTTTCCGTTGTGCTATAGCTGTGACAAGGGTTGGTTGATAGAAACTTCTAGTTAATATTCTGAAAAAGTAAAAGTGTTTAAATACTCTTGCTTCCCCTACCTTACTCCCTTCCCCTGCTCCTCATCTACAGGAACTGGTGGACCAAGAGAGAAGGAGTACTCTGGCTGTGGTGTCCTGAACCTTGAATCCTGGGATGATGGGGAGTGGGGCAGAAGATTCAGGTACAGGAACTATGGAGAGATGGAAGTTGGGAGGGGGAAAGAAAGATTGAGAATCTATCAATGAACCAAAGGAAGAAGCCAAAGAGTATTAGGTCTCAAGCCAAATCACAGGTAGTTGGGTCAGGGTTAGGGGTAACAGATACAAGGAACAATGGGGGCAATAGTCTAACTCTAAGCCAGCCAAACCCTGCTTGGACCATGGTGTCTAACCTCTTTTGGGGCCCCTCAGTGTCTTTCTTAATGTTACATATTGTAAATGTTAGGGATCTGACCCCAGAGAGAGGCTGAGAAGCTCAATAAGCAGGCTGTTCCATCAGAGCTTTGCAGTGTCTGTTCACTTACAACCCATGGAGCTCTCTTTATTCTGGCAGCCTACTCCATACAACTTACTGGACATTTTCTAGCAATTCTTCTTTTGGGTGGTCATGTAGTGTGCTGGAAAAAGCCCTGTCAGGGAGTTCAGGGGGAATGCTTGGGTTTTAGTCAGTGCTCTGCCACTAGTTGGCCATGAAACCTTAGGCAATTCATCTGAACTTTCAGGGCCTCAGTTTCCCCATATATAAAATGAGGATCCAGGAGGCACAGATGTATAATACATCCATCAGTAGTGAGTTCTAAAGCATAGAAAAGAATTCTGTGGCCTTTGGCATTTGGCTTGTTTGACTTGAGAAAAATAAATATACCTTAGGCACTACAGTTGAGCTGAAGCTATGAAAACCCTGAGAGTCAAAATCAAGCTATAAATAGTCAGATCCTTTCCCCAGCTTGTTTGTCAGAGCCAGGACTGTTAAAGACAGTTACCTTTTTAGCATTTGTGAAAATGGCAGGAAGCAAACTGAATAGGGTGGAATAGTTATTATGTTCCTTGGCCTCTGCAGATGCATTAGCTTACATACCAGTAATAAACCAGAGGTCCACTGTGTTCCAGGGACTCTGATGGGACTGATAGACCCCTAGTGATGTACACAGTACCGGCAAGCTGGAAAACTTTTGTCCTTTGCCAAAATCACACATGGCTCATTTGCTGAGGGCTGCAATAAGATTAAGTGTCTCTTCTGAACGGCCTACCCTGTTGGTCCTGCTAGTATGGGACAAAAGACATAAGGGCTATCAGTGGCCTTTAAAATGTAAATTTTAAAAATAGGCATTAATTATTTAAAAAAAATAGCCTTAATTATAGCTTACAATAGGCAGGCCATGCATTTCTGAATAGTTTAACAAACAAGGGAATAAGTGAAGAGTTGATATGTGCTGTAGGGTTCATCTGCATGCTGTCCCACATCCAAATTGTAATACTGCAACACCACAATTTTCAGCCAAATTACAAGCACAACAAATTAACACAATTTGTTAATTTCCTTTTCAGTTGCACTACCAACAGGAGTATTTCTGTCTTTTGACTTTTTTGACATAGTGACTTCATCTTAAAAGCAGAAAGACTTTAATATAGCTAAATCTATACCTATAACAAATAAAGCTTGTTTTCATTTTCCTTACCCGTCTGGCTAAGATTTATACATTAATTATTCAACCAATGCATCTTAAACATCCTAGTGAAAATACACGCTGCTGGCCAGGAATTGTTCAACCCCCAGCACACTTTTGTTTGCCTGTATGGAATAAATACTTAGAACTGTAAACGAGTAAACTCAATCTTTCCATGTAGCGAGGTCAACAGAACTCATGGTGAATATACAAAGGATAGGGGACTAATTATTACTGAGATTCAGGTAAGTGATTTCTTAGGCATTCTAGCTGTCATGCTGTGGAATAATTGTAAACCCACCAGGAAGGAACTGCAAAACACAACCTACTTATTCTTTCCCCAATGGCTATATAGAATTTTTTTTCTGTCCTGTAGTTTGTGCCAACTCTCTATTTAATCATTAAAAGGAATGTTATTTTAGGTATTGCTTCCTCAATAACAGTGTTTGCCTGAAACTCTACAGAATGGTGACTTTGCCCAGAGTGTAGCTTCAATATGCTGGCATGATTTAAGGCAATCAGAGCTATTAGAAATGGAATGGAGAGCTCTGTAGCAATTGTATTTAAAGTTTTGCTTAAGTTTAATATTACATCTGACTAATGTAACCATTTGTATCCAGCCTCATCAGTAACAATATAAAATTGTTAAACACCATTTCATAGGCATCAAGTACCTTGGCTTTGGTACAATTTTATGATCATGCCTTATTATAGTACTTTATTGCTATCATTTAAATATCAGTAATGGCAGCAGCCAATACTCTAGGCGTGATATGTGATACAGAAACCAAGGTAGTGGGTCTCCAGCTAAATTCTTCCTGCATCTAGGTCTTCACATAGTCTGTTCTCTTTTCCAGGAATGCCTCTCAAATCTTGATTGAAAGGCCTTTTCAGAGAAGTCCCCCTTTCCCCTCTCAGGATTCATGATCACCATTCCCATTTGTTTTCTTCATAGTATTTCTCACAAGTAAAAATTAGGCCTGTATCTGTTTCTTTAAATTGTCTCTGCTGGTAGACTATAAGCTATACAAGAGCAGAGACCATGTCTATTTTTTTATTCATTACTTTTTTAACTTTTTTTTTCTTTTTTATTTCAGCATATTACGGGGGTACAAATGCTTAGGTTACCTATATTGCCTTTGCCCGACCCGAGTCAGAGCTTCAAGCATGTCCATCCCCCAGACAGTGTGCACCACACCCATTAGGTGTGAATATACCCATCCCCTCCTCCCCCCTCCCACCTGCTCAACACTCAATGAATGTTACTACTATATGTGCACATAAGTGTTGATCTATTAATACCAATTTGCTGGTGAGTACATGTGGTGCTTGTTTATCCATTCTTGGGATACTTCACTTAGTAGAATGGGTTCCAGCTCTGTCCAGGAAAATGCAAGAGGTGCTATATCACCCTTGCTTCTTATAGCTGAGTAGAACTCCATGGTATACAGATACCACATTTTATTAATCCACTTGTGTATTGATGGGCACTTGGGTTGTTTCCACATCTTTGCGATTGTGAATTGTGCAGCTATAAACATTTGAGTGCAGATGTCTTTTTTATAGAGTGTCTTTTGCTCTTTGGGTAGATGCCCAGTAGTGGGATTACTGGATCAAATGGTAGAGCTACTTCTATCTCTTTAAGGTATCTCCATATTGCTTTCCACAGAGGTTGCACTAGTTTGCAGTCCCACCAGCAGTGTATGAGTGTTCCTGTCTCTCCACATCCATGCCAACATTTATTGTTTTGGGACTTTTTAACAAAGACCATTCTCACTGGAGATAAGTGATATCTCACTGTGGTTTTGATTTGCATTTCCCTGATGATTAGAGATGTTGAGCATTTTTTCATATGTTTGTTAGCCATTCTTCTGTCTTCTTTTGGAAAGTTTCTGTTCATGTCCTTTGCCCACTTTTTGATAGGGTTGTTTGATTTTTCCTTGCTGATTTTCCTGAGTTCTGAATAGATTCTAGTCATCAGCCCTTTATTGGATATGTAGCTTGCAAAAATTTTGTCCCATTTTGTAGGTTGTCTGTTTGCTCTTGTGAAAGTTTCTTTGGTTGTGCAGAAGCTTTTTAATTTGATCAGGTCCCATTTATTTATTTTTGTTGTTGCTGTGATTGCCTTTGGGGTCTTCTTCATAAATTCTTTTCCTAGGCCAATGTCTAGAAGAGTATTTCCAACGTTTTCCTCTAGAATTCTAATAGTTTCACACCTAAGGTTCAAGTCTGTTACCCAGCGTGAGTTGATTTTTGTGAGAGGTGAAAGGTGTGGATCCTGCTTCAGTCTTCTACATGTGGCTATCCAGTTTTCCCAGCACCATTTATTGAATAAGGATTCTTTTCCCCACTGTATGTTTTTGTCTGCTTTGTCAAAGATTAGATGGCTATATGTAGACGGTTTTATATCTGAGTTCTCTGTTCTGTTCCACTGGT
>CAUYRT010001150.1:0-49742 GCA_963574885.1 Lepilemur ruficaudatus
AAAATTTTAAATTAGAGGGAGAAGTGTGACATGTAGTATTGCAGAAATTAAAAGATGAAAAGCAAAAGCAAGACCAATTCTTCTAAGCAGCAATAAGACCTGGAAATAATGCCACTGAAGCAACTTATAAAGTAGCTTATATACTCGGGAAAAATGGGATTCAGAGATGTAGAAACTGTGAAAGAATGCAGTATTGAAGTTGTAGGATGCTTAGACCCCAATAATGTTTCAAAGTACAAACAATTGCCTCTTTCAAGGAGACCCATAACTGATTGGCAGTATGAATTAGCCTTCAAGTTAACAACTTCATGCAATACTTCAAAAGGAAAATATATTTATTTGATTCAACCTCTTTGGATGAATCAACTGATACTATTGACATGGCACGGGCTTTTATACTTCATTTGGGTCATAAGAGAAGATTTTGTTTGCCATGAAGAGCTACTTGCTTTGGGCACTCTTGCAAACAGAACATGGAGAATAGATATCTTCAACAACTTTCAAGATAAATGTCATGAAGTTGGATTGAATTTGGTAAATTTATTGAGTGCACTAGAGATGGTGCACCTTCCATGACAGGAAAGCATGAAGGGTTTATTGCACAGATTAAAAAAATATATTAACAAATCTAGATGCTCTCATTTCTTTTCATTGTATCTTGCATCAGCAAAATCTTTGTGCTTAAACTACTATTTTAAGTGACACTTTGCAACAAGTTACAAGTATTGTTAACTATATTCCTCCAAACGCAACAGGGTATTGTCAGTTTCAAAACATGCTAAAAGTTGAACGAGGTATTCAGTGTGGATTTGCCATATCATTCTAAAGTGCATTGGCTATCTTGGGGACAGGTGTTAGCCAAAATTGTATCTCTGCAAGAACAGATAGTTAAATTTTATGAAGAACAGAACCAACAATTTGAATTATTGAAAGAAGATTTCCCATCCAAATACTAACCAGGCCTGACCCTGCTTAGCTTCCAAGATCAGATGAGATTGGGTGTGTTCAGGGTGATATGGCCATAGACACTGAAAGAAGATTTCTATAGCAATGCAACGTTTCTGTGTGATATCATGTCAAATCAAAATGACTTGAATATTTCTTTGCAAGGTAAAACTAAGTCTATATAATATTATATATTATAATATGATATGTGGCAAAAAAATTCAAGCATTTCAAAAAAAGCTATCTATTCTCAGAGCACCTCTTCTAAAGGAAATTTGGATAAACATTTTCCACAGTTAGCAAAGGTCACTGATGAGCGGAATTATAAATGTGACTCATTTGAAGAATGTGCAGCTCTTATAGACCTATTAATTGGAGAATACAATGGAAGGTTCACCGACTTTGAGAATCATGACATCACACTCAAATTAGCATGTCAGTGTCACCTAGTTGATATCACCAAACCGCTTAAAGAACTGTAGATGGAATTGATTGAGCTCTCAGGAGATGATATTTTAAAGTCATTGTTTGATGCTAAGAAAGACCTAATTGAAATATGGAAAAATACAGTACAGTACTCACGCCTTCAGCAACATGCCCAAAAAATGCTTTCTTGCTTTTCAACCACTTATTGCTGTGAATCTACAGTCTCTCACCTAACCCAAATCAAGATGCTTTTAAGGTCACATATGACTGATACCCATCTAGAGGATCAACTGAATCTTCGGACCTCCATGCTGCTACCAAGTATTCAAATGCTTTCCAATAAAAAGAAGACACGATAAAATGATTACAAAAGTAGTTAACTTTAAAATTAACAGTAGTTTTCATTTTTTGAAATTATTAAGTATATAGTAGTTAGATTTTTACAAAATAATGTACATTTTAAGTATATCTAATTGAAGTTTCTTGAATTTGGCCTTATTTGTTTACAACTAAATTAATGCAGGTTCCAACATGAAAAGGTTCCCCACCCCTGGGCTGGTCCAAGCTCTTTGCTTGGTTTATCTCAATTAATCCTCATCACTCCTATGGCATAGGTGCTGTCATTATCTCTACTTACTAGATGAAGAAACTGAGGCACACAGAGTGAAAACTTGCTGAGGATCATACAGCTAAGAGATGGGTAAGGCAGGACTCAAACCTAAGCAGTCTGGCTACGCACCGACGCTCATGACCATTGCACTCAATGCTGTGCTGTCTCAGCCTCTATGTCTTGGCACAGCTGTTTCCTCTGCCTGGAACACCTTTCCACACCTTCTCTGTCTAGTGAACTTCTGTGTACCCCTCAAAATCCACCTCAAATATCTCCTTCCGGCTGGGCGCAGTGGCTCACGCCTGTAATGCTAGCACTTTGGGAGTCCGAGGTGGGAGGATCGCTCAAGGTCAGGAATTCGAAACCAGCCTGAGCAAGAGCGAGACCCCATTTCTACTAAAAATAGAAAGAAATTAATTGGCCAACTAAAAATATATAGAAAAAATTAGCCGGGCATCATGGCGCATACCTGTAGTCCCAGCTACTCGGGAGACTGAGGCAGAAGGATTGCTTGAGCCCAGGAATTTGAGGTTGCTGTGAGCTAGGCTGACGCCACGGCACTCAATCTAGCCCGGGCAACAGAGTGAGACTCTGTCTCAAAAAAAAAAAATCTCCTTCCTTTGGATGACAGTCAACCTCTTCTCTACATCTTGCTCACCCTGCTCTCATTAGGGTGCCAGTCATGGTTTGAAGTGATTGTTGTTACCATGTCTTTCTCCCTGGGGACAGAGACCAGATCTGATCCATTTCTACATTTCTCATACTTAGGCTGGGCCAGGCACAGAGGCAGATACTAGTGAATCAATGGGTGAATGAACAAAGGAAAGACGGAATACTTCATCACATTCAAATTATTAATCTGGGCATATTTTTGAGAATATATTTCAAAACTTTAAGAGCCAGGCATTTCAAATCTCCCAAATTCCTGCTTTTGGAGAAAAAGGAAAGTAAAACACCAACACCTGTATAATTTTCTCATGGAAATTTACTCTTTTAATCTCAATTTTAATTCTGAGTCCAGCACAGCCTTTTGGATCTTTGTAACAAACTCAAACCTACCCCTGGAATGAGAAGGAGGGAATCTAAAACTCCAGGAGGGTGTTCCTGCTGGGGGCAGGGGAGGGTGGAAGGGAAACAAAACAAGGGAAGGAAGAAATTCTTAGCACCCCATGAGTTCCTTCAACATCCTGAATAGCTAAACATGCATTTTTTCCTTCATTTTTCTTAAAAAAAGCTTTGTTTTTGTAAAAATGACATAGACCCTTTTAAGTGATACTGATTACATCATTGAAAAAGATTTAAACCAGCCAGGAAAGGACAGAGAGGCAAATATAATTACTCCATATCACACCTCCCAGCTTCTGACACAGTGTGTTCCTTTGTGCAGTCATTGAGCTACACATAAGATGTGAGTGTGCTGATGTGTAACACTTTAATAAAATCCCACCACCCACAGAAAGCTGATATCATCCTCCAGCCCTCACACTTGCCCTTTGTGAGGTACTGGTTCATTTGCCTAGCCAGTAGCTATTTATTGAGCACCTACTCTGTGCCAGGCACTGCCTGGATCCTGGGGACAAAGGGTGGGGCTGCTTCCATGGGACAGACCTTAATCAAATGATGATACACATAATTATTTAGTTGCAAATGTGGCCAGAGCTCCAAGGCGCTGGTTCTTTGACAAAACCAGAGAGAACAGGGAGAGCTTTCTGGAGGAGGTGACAGTGATCTGAAGCAAGAGGAGGTGCTAACCTGGAAAGATGGAGAAAGAGTATGCCCAGCAGAGGGCAAGGCCTGTGGGGAAGGAATTGCGATGTGGCCACCATGGCTAGCTGCCAGTTCACTTCCTTCTTCACTGTAGAGACCTGATTTTGTTTTGGTGTGTACCCCTCCATTCGCTAATTTACTGATTTATTCAGATAACTACTGATGAGTCTGAGCTAGTCATGGTGGTCCTCATCTCCTGGCCAGTGTTTTGATAGGGAGATGGGGGAGGGCACATGACCCAGTTCTGCTCATGAGAAGAGTAAGAAACAGTCTGCGGGGGACTTCTGGGAAGGATGATCCCTTTTCTGCCTCTGGACACCAATGGTGAGGATGGGATGTCCAGACTGTTGCAGCCATCCTGACCCCTGAGATGAGGCTGACAGGCCAGCAGGGTGGCCGAGCAAAAAGAGCAAGAAACTGAGGCCTTGGTGACATCATCAGCCTTTGACTAGACAGTCCTGGGCTGCCCTCCCAGGACTTCTCGTTATGCAAGGACAATAAGTCCCTTGTTGTATAAATGATTTTGAATAGCTTTTTGGGGGTGTCAGTCTAGTTAGCAGTGGGGGCTGAGAGGTTTGTCCTGCAGTGATTGGACAGCAAGATGAGCACACTGTTTGCCTTGGATGTGGGCTTGCTGGGGCGGGGGGAGTGGGGGCCAGAAGAGACTATGAGGGGGGCTAAAGCTTCATCCCCCAAACCATCCTTTGCTCCACTAGAGCCCATGAAACGCTACTGGGGCTCCAACGCAGAGATTAGCAGATAGCGTGCCCGGAGAGATAGCTGGGGAGGTGGGTACATGCCTGTGTGCACGGAATGGCTGCCCTCAAGTAGCCCAGCCACGCTCTGATACTCAGCGAACTTTACCTTCTCATCCCATGCACTATGGGACATGTGCCTCTGATAGTCCCATGGATTCCTGGGGGACTGCGCTCCATAGTGCTGTTGGCTTCCTAATTATTGCTTTGCATTTATCAATTTTCCCCTGAAGTTCCGTTGGAATTTGTTTTACTAAAACATTATACACATACCCCACATTTACCCTTTTAAAATGTACAATTCAGTGGTTTTTAGTATATTCACTAGGTTGTGTAGCCATCATCACTATCCTAATTCAGAACATTTCATCACCCCATAAAGAAACCCCAAGCTCATTAGCGGTCACTCTCCCATGCCCTGCCCCGGGAAACCACTAGTCTTTCTGTCTCTATGGATTTGCCTATTCTGACATTTCGTATAAATGAAATGATACAGTATGTGGCCTTTTATGCCTGGCTTCCTTTTCACACCTGGCATCCCATAGGCAATATTCTAAACAGGGGCAAGAGCTACTGCAATTACCTCTTGTTTAAAATACCACTCTTCCCTCTCTATGTACATAAAATTTTATAGAAATAAAACCATAGTGTACATGTGGTTTTTAAATCTTTTTAAAAAATTCAATAAAGTATCAGGGACATCTCTCTGTGTCAGTACAGATCTGCATAACTCTTTCATAATATCTGTAAAGTAAATTACAGATTTAACCATTACATGGTTAAAACAACGTCTGGAGCAAGCTCCGTGGTCTAATGCTCAGGTATACGAGGAAGGCAGACAAGGCCCTCCTGGAAGGGTCTTTACTGCGTTTTTAGCTTTTTGTGAGCATAAGTGATGACTAGATGAACATCCCTGGATATACATTTTCTTAAAGTCTTAGATATGGGATTGTGGGCCAAACGGTATGCATGTTTACTTTTTAAAAAATATTCTGCCAAATTGTTCTCTGGAAAGGTCAGACAGAGGGGCTGTTCAATACAATGAAGCATTGTAGCCCCCGCACAGATTGCTTAGGTTTCAGTCCCTTCTCTATTGCTTGTTAGCAGTAGATTCTTAACCCGTTTTTGCCTCAGTTTCCTTATCTGTAGAATGGGGATACTGGAAGTACTAAACTCATAAGATTGTGTTTTTTTCTCATAGTATTGTTGTAAGAATTGAATTTGCATAATACATTTAAGCAGTGGTTCTCAACTAGGTGCTATTTTCCACTCCAAGGGACATTTGGCAATGTCTGGAGACATTTTTGGTTATCACAACTGGAGTGAGGTACCACTAATTTGTAGTGGGTAGAGGCCAGGGGTGCTGCTAGACACCCTACAGTGCACAGGCAGGACAGCCCTACACAACAAAGAACGCTCCCACAGTCAATGGTGCTGAGGTTGGGAAACCTTGGTGTACAGGGGCTGGCCTAGAATAAGCTCTCATCACTGTCGGCTGTCATTATTTATGATCCCATCAGCAGGGCGTGAGAATGTTTGTTTCCACACACTTTAGCCAAACCTTTTAAATAGGGGTTACCTTTTTATTTTTGAGACCAGGTCTCACTATGTTGCCCAGGCTAGCTAGAGTGCAGTGGCATCATCATGAGTCACTGCAGACTCAAACTCCAACTCCTGAGTTCAAGCAATCCTCCCAACTCAGCCTCCTGAGTAGCTGGGACTATAGGCATGCACCACCAGGCCCAGCTAATTTTTTAAATATTTTGTAGAGATGAGGTCTTGCTGTGTTGCCCAGGCTGGTCTCAAAGTCTTGGCCTCAAGTGATCCTCCTGCTTCAAAAAGTACTGGGATTATAGGTGTGAGCCACCACACCCAGCAAATCTGGTGGGTTTTAAAAGCCCCTCAGGAGATTGTGCCATGCATTCAGGGTGGAGGTCCCACCTCTCACCTTCCTGCTGCTCAGCAGGGGCACCCCACAGCATGGTAGGGTGGATCTGAAGCCTCCACGGAAGGTCAGACAAAGACAAGGTGAGTCAGATGCCAGGCTGCACCCAGAAAAACATCATCTGCCTTGGCTGCCCCAGAAGAAGGAGCAGGGAGAACAGGCTCTAGCCTGGCGTGTCAGCCATTTCTCCCCATGGGGTGTCTGCATGGGTGGGGTGTTCCTAAGGCACAGAGCACAAAGGCTCCCTCTGGCCCCAGGCAGTGCCCAGATGCTGCCCTGCCCACCCAGCCAGCTTGAGTTCTGCCTACATCTGGGGCCAGCCTCTCGACCCCCCACATTCCTACAGGGACCCCGTGAGGCAGGAACAGACAGGGCTTTCACAATGTGCGCCTGCTGGTGGGATGAATTATCACCAAGAATTATCTGCCATGAGCACAGGGTGGCATTTCACGTGCCAAAGATTGGCTGGCCCCTCCCCGGCCCTGGCTGCTTGGCTCCAGGGCCCTCATTCCAACTATGCAAGGACAGACACTTTATTCTCTCCCATGGTGAGAGGCCTCCGCCCTCACCATCTGTGCAGAACTTCCCTCCCCAAGCTGTCTCCTGGCCCCCACCCAGGGGCCAGAGCTCTCCTTCCTTATGGCCCAGCACCAGAGCAGATTAGACAAAGGTGATTCGAAAGTCAAGTTTTCCAGGTCTATTTAAGCTAGGGATTTTATTGACAGGGAAAATCACTGTTACCAAGCTGTGCAACCCGACTCATTCTGGCTTTTCTGCGGGACCGCCCTGCCAGGTGCACACAGCTATGGCAGCCTGGGACAGTTACCTTGTGGAAGGGACTAGGGCTTTTGGAGCCCAACAGTCCTTGGTTTGAATCCTGGTCTATCACCTACCATCTATGGAACTTGGATATGCTGTTTGAAATCTCTTATCACAGTTTCCTCATCTGTAAGGTGGCATGACAACCTTGATCTTCTAGGAACATCATGAGGTTAAAATGAGGTCATGGGACTGGGCGCGGTGGCTGACGCCTGTAATCCTAGCACTCTGGGAGGCCGAGGCGGGTGGATCGCTCAAGGTCAGGAGTTCGAAACCAGCCTGAGCAAGAGTGAGACCCCATCTCTACCAAAAATAGAAAGAAATTAGCCAAACAACTAAAGATAGGAAAAAAAATTAGCCGGGCACAATGGTGAACACCTGTAGTCCCAGCTACTTGGGAGGCTGAGGCAGGAGGATTGCTTGAGTCCAGGAGTTTGACGTTGCTGTGAGCTGGCCCAACGCCACGGCACTCACTGTAGCCCAGGCAAGAGAGCGAGACTCTGTCTCAAAAAAAAAAAAAAAATCCGGGCCAAAGAGAGTCAGGGCAATGTCCCCAACGCCCTGGAACACCGAGCACCTGTTGTCTGTAGGTTGGCGCCCAACGCGGTAGACGACGCGGGGCTGCTCTCCTTTGCCACATTTTCCTGGCTCACACCGGTGATGGTCAGAGGCTACAAGCACACACTGACTGTGGACACCCTGCCCCCGTTGTCACCGTATGACTCATCTGACACCAACGCCAAAAGGTACCAGATTTGCCTGGGTCACCTCTGGAGAGGAGCCCACCCCAGGGAGGGGACCTGTAAGCCCTTTTGTATGCTCCCCAATTTCCCCGAGGTGGTAATTGACACCCGTGGGTGCTGGTGACCCTTCTCAGTGGCTGCTCTCTGAGGCTTAGGCGGGACGACCGCCTGAACTTCTCAACCCAGTCTCGGGGAGGGGGCAGCGGGGGGACTGGTGGGTGAGTGGCAGCCCGAGGCCCGGGGCCACCTGGCCGGGCTGTCGGCTGGCGTGCAGGCACGCTCCATCAGGACAGGCTTGCTCTGTGCTGGCCAGACCCCACCTGGGCTACTTTAAAAACTGTTATTGGACTTTTAAATGCAAAATATATTTAGGTCAATCCAAATGAAACTACCATTATTTGACAATTTTGACTTGTACAAACGGAAATGTCATTGGTCCAGCCTAATTCATATTCATTAGAAAAATGTTAAAGCAACAGAAGTTCACGCAGTGAGTATCTCTGCCGTACTCCTGCTCCACCCCTAGAGGTAAGCTCTGTTAAAATGTCAGCGTGGCTCTGTCTGGAATTTTCCTACTCTGATTAAACATGCCCTGGGCTACCATCTTCTACAGGTCGATACTCTTCTTCCTCCCGACTCATAGGTCACGTTCTTAAAGATTTGAACAGAAAATGAAGCATACTGTATAACTGTTGATCACTTTGCTCTGTTCAGTTAAGTGTTTATAAAGACGTCCGCTTCGTTCTTCCCAACAGCTGTGTTGAACTCTGTGGCTCTAATGACCTATAATGTCGTGAACAGTGGAGATGTTCTGGGGTGTTAGTCATGGCCTTGTAATTGCTTCTAGAATTGTACTTCCCCTCATCTGTGCCCTGAAGAAATCTCAGCTGGTGGTAATTTCTCAAATCTGCACTCTGGAGACTGTTGCCAGGGCGCACTGAGCGAAAGCCGCCCGGCGTCCTGGGGCCCACCTGGAGTCTCCCTCCACCCTCTGGACAGTGCTTCTCCGTCTGACTGTGTGTTTCCTGCCATCTGCCCGACCTTGGCAGACCCTCTTCTCTCCCCTGCTGTGCTCTGTCCCAGCTGGTCTCCCCACTCCAAAGGCTCAGGCAGGAGCACGAGCTGGAACCTCCATGACGTGTCTATCTGCAGCCCATGCCTCCCTTCCAGACCCGAATCCTTGTGCCCCTCCGGCTGGACCAGCACTAAGAAATGCGTCCCCTGCCTGCGCCTCCTCCAGACGAGCAGAGTG
The DNA here is from genome assembly GCA_963574885.1 of Lepilemur ruficaudatus. Lineage (NCBI taxonomy): Eukaryota > Metazoa > Chordata > Mammalia > Primates > Lepilemuridae > Lepilemur > Lepilemur ruficaudatus. The sequence continues at coordinate 9,263 of CAUYRT010001150.1, forward strand.
GCTCCTGCTGTGAAGCCCAAGCGAGAGGAAGTGCGGCAGCCGCGAGCACACGCCAGCCGTGCCGAGGCTCAGCGCCGCGCTACCCACTCAGCAGCCACACCTGGACGCCTCATGAACGTGTCATACCTGAAGCTGTGCCTATTCTTGCTCCTCAGCCCCAACCTGGCACAGTTCTCCTCCTCTGTTCCCTGTCTCTGTAAACTCCGTTCACATGGGTGGTTGGACCAGGAACCTGGGGTCCACCCTTCACCCCTTCTCCTCCCCATGTCTGACGCCGTAGTCCTGTCACTCTCCGTCCAGCTCTCCTCCGCCCACTGCCACTTCCGTGCCCACAGCTCCTGCTGCAGCCTCTTGCTTTCCGCTTTGATCTCCCCACGATCCATCACCCTCACATCGGGGCCCACTGATCTTTTAGCTATGCAAAATGATCTTGTCACATCCGCTTAAAACCCTGTGGTGGTTTCCTTTGTGCTTGGAATGAAACCTAACCTCCTGAGGGAGGCCCTGAGCAAGGCTGCCTTGCTCCCAGTGCCAGCCCCTCTCCTTGGCGCACCGCACTCCTGTCGCTCCGGCCTCCTTTCAGATCTTCGCAGGGCACAAAGTCCTCTCCATCCTGGGGAAGATTCTTCTCTGAGCTTCTCTCTTGCCCCTGACTTCTTATCAGAGCTGAGAGTGTGGCAGAGATGGGCAGCAGACAGAGGAAAGGAAGGCCTGGCAAGTGCCCAAATACCACGTGGTCATGCCAGCTTGTGCCTAGGCATTGCCCCACCCTCCCAAATCCCAGCTGCCAGGAAAAGAAGAAAGGAGAAGCAGTGGTGCTTGTTGGGGGCACCGCTGCCAGGGAGGCTGTGCGAAGCACCTTGCAAGGGTCTGTCCACCAGGGTCACATCAAACAGCAAGTGGAAGTATCAATCCCTTTTTCTCTTCCGTCCTTTCATTACAGATTCCGAGTCCTTTGGGATGAAGAGGTAGGAAGGGTGGGTCCTGACAAGGCCTCTCTGGTCCGAGTGGTCTGGAAATTCCAGAGGACACGTGTTTTGGTCGATTTCGTGGCCAACATCCTGTGCATCGTCATGGCATCCATAGGGCCGGTGAGTCAGGGCCTTCCTCTGCCTTCTCCCCTGGTCCCCAGCCTGGCAAAGAATGCCATTAGTTACTCTCTCTACGAGCTGGTGAGTTTAGTGCATTGTCATTGTCTTTGTGCTCCTTGGGGGCGAATTTTCATACAGCTAGTCCTTGTCAAGCACAGCAGCAGCCACCAAAATTAATTAAAAAGTTTGCCTCATAAAGTCAGCTTGCTGACATTATCTGAGACCTCCTATGCCAACCGCCGCCCCCGGCGGCCCCTCCCGCCGCCGCACTGTTTTGCAGACGGTTCTCATCCACCAAATCCTGCAGCAAACACAGGGCAGCTCCGGCAGCATCTGGGTCGGCATCGGCCTGTGCGCAGCCCTGTTTGCCACCGAGTTTGCCAAAGTCTTCTTCTGGGCACTTGCCTGGGCCATCAATTACCGCACAGCGATCCGGCTGAAGGTGGCCCTCTCCACCGTGGTGTTTGAAAGCCTGGTGTCCTTCAAGACCTTGACACACCTCTCTGTTGGTGAGGTAAGCTGGGCCAGAAAAGGTTCAGTGCTAGAGGAAATTGGTCCTGAGTGTTTTGGATGCGTGTGAGATTCGCTGCTGGACGGAGCATCTGCCTCCCTTTGCTCCTCTGTGTCCTGCCCATCGTGTGTCATCCCCTTGCTGAGGGAGGTGACGGCCACTCAGAACACAGGGGGCTTCAGTTCCTGCTGGAGCAGGGCACAGGGTGACTTTGAGGTCACCGAAGTGGTGCAGAACATGTAATAAAATTGATTGACTGATGGCTCCAGTAATTCCAAGTGTGCAGCATTTGGGGCACCAAAGCTGCGATAGGGACCATGCCTGCTGGACGTCAGAGCTGACATCTTCTTAAGCCCTTAATCTTTAGCAATAAAATCCTCACCACTTAGCCAAAAGATATTTTCTAACCAAGGGCCCCTCAGGTGGTGTGAGGTAAGATAAAGGACTGGCGTCTTTCTTACACTGGCTCTTTCAGTGCATCCTGTATCAGTAATGATCAAACCCAGCTGCATATAACAGAAAACCCAAAATAAAAGTGGACCAAACAAGATGAATTTATTTCACCCTATGTCGAAGGAGCCTGGATTCCAGCAGGCCATCCAGGGCTAGTACAGGGGCTTCCAGAGCCTTCCATCTTTCCTACTCACTATCCTAGCACATGGCTCCCATAACAGTTCGAGGAGGATGCCAGAGCTCCAGCCATCCCAACAGTGTCTCAGACAGCTGGTAGGAGGCAGGAGAGAACAGAAGCGGAGTGCCTTCCAGGGTGAGCCAGCCCCCTTTAAGAATTCATCCCCAAAGTTCCATCGGACACTTTGGCTTAACAGGGTCTCATGACCACACTCCTTCCACCCCGGAGGCTGGGAAATGCAGTCTTCTAGCTGGCCCCGCACTGCCCGGAATAAGGCAAAGTTGTGTTCATGAGGAGAAGGGGAAATGGATGCGGGGCAGGCAGTGGCAGTCTCCCCTGTGTGCCCTGGGTAGTAACATGACCTTTAAGTCTTTCTTCACTGGGATTCTCAGTCCTAGAAGACTGGCCTCTCATAGTCACCCCAGAATGTGATCCAGGAAACTCGCTACGGCAGTACCCTGATGGCTGCCTCCCCCTTTAAGGCAGATCTTCTCTTCCCTCTTTCCATGACTCCACCAGCCTGAGAGCCTTCAGACGCCGATGTGCTCGTGACTCTTACAAAGCCTGAACCCGTGTGCTTTCTTTGCAGGTGCTCAATGTACTCTCCAGTGATAGCTATTCCTTGTTTGAAGCTGCCCTGTTTTGTCCCTTGCCAGCCACCATCCCCATCCTAATGGTCGTCTGTGCGGTGTACACCTTTTTCATTCTGGGGCCCACAGCTCTCATCGGGATATCTGTGTATGTCATCTTCATCCCCATCCAGGTAAGGGCAGGCCCGGCCACGGTAACTGCTTCACATTCGCATTTCTCGGACACACTTGCACTGAACTGGATAGAAGGCGTCATTCCCCACATGGGGGCCCGAAGCCTGTGCCCCACTCTGGGCTCACAGGTGCGCCTCCTTTTGTAGGCATGATGTAGTTTTTAAAAAGCTTGACTGCTCTGGGGGCGGGGGACGTGCTTCTACAGATTGCCAAAGTCACCAAGCACGGCCATTGCATCCTGGCAATTCTGCGCTTGTATCACCTGCCTAATCCCCAGTGGTATCGCCAGACTGTCAGCTGCCACCACTCAAGGGAAGGGCTGAGAAATTTTCTTAGAATTTTTCCTGGCACACAGACTCCGATCCTTGGATGTTTAGGCCAACTGCAACTCAGCAATTCTCTCTGAACAGTGTTTGTACCTTGACTTTAGATGTTTATGGCTAAGCTCAATTCAGCTTTCCGAAGATCAGCAATTTCAGTGACAGACAAGCGAATTCAGACAATGAATGAGCTTCTGACCTGCATCAAGCTGATTAAAATGTACGCCTGGGAGAAATCTTTTACCAACACCATTCGAGGTAGGATGCGAGCAGCTGCTGAAAGAACCGCTTCCCGTGTAGGATGTGCTCGTCTAAGGGGTCCTTAAGGCTCCCGGGGCCAGGCATTCTAGAAGGAGGCTGAGGGGAACCCCTGGGCTGCTCTGTAGGTCAAAGGATTTTCAAAGGATTTGGAGACTTTTTAATAGACCCAGGCGTCTGTTCTGGTGAACCCGAGAGTGGCTGACACATGGTTTCCCACATGGATCCTGGTACTGACCAGGTACCTTTACAAAAATAATCTACTGAAACCCTGTGAGCCAGGAAAGAGGCTGTCTCAGGCTATTTCCTTGACTTAGAAGATATCTACACACAGCCTCACTGTTTGGGTGCCTACTGACTCAACGCTGCTTGGGAAGATATGAGGATGCATTTACAGTTTTGTTTTGTCTTTTTTTTAAGATGATATGGAAACTATTCCAATCAAATATAAATGCAAATCTAATTGCAGGGCATTTACATAATTGCTGACATAGACTCAGGTGGTTCCCTGGTTAACAACCTGAACCACTGTCACAATCGACTCTCCGGATCTGCAATTACACTTCTGCACCCTCTCGTACTCGGGCTGAAGCCGTGCATCCGCACTTCAGGGCGTGGCTTTAGAAAACCCACTTCTGGGTGTGCCAAAGGCAGTGCCCCAGGTTGGGACCCCAGCAGCCCTAGGGGACCCTCTTTGAGGACCCAGAAACACCTCCTCACACTCTGAACTCACGTCAATGCCATTTAATTTGATTTGATCAAATTTGATTCCATTTGACTTAATTCCTTTGAACTGAACCGAACTCAATTTAACTGGTCAGCTTAATTCAATAAATACATACCAAGTTCCTACTATGTGCAAGGCCACGGGAGCCACACCAATGATCAGGAAAACGGTTCCTGCTTTTACGATTAAGGGGGATGAGATAACTAAACTCAAAAGGGCCGCAAGTTTGTTGGCTCTACCTGCAGAGCATATCCGGAATCCGTCTGCATCTCCCGTCCCACGCCGTCCCAGTCCAAGCCAGCATCCTGTCCCTCCCGGCTGGGGCAAGAGTGTCTAGGCTCTCCCTGCCTCCCCTCCCCCTGCAGCCCATTACCCACTCAGCAGCCACGGCGACCTTTTGAGAACGTCAGTCTGAGCCTGTTTCTCCCCTGCCGGAAAATCCTCAGTGGCTTCTTATCGCACTTAGATTGTTTAAACTTTGTCTTTTGAATGAAATCCAAATTCCTTCCCCTGGCCCATTAGCTTCAATGTGATCCCGCCTCTGGTGACCTCTCTGACCTCATCACATTTTACCCTAACCTTCCATGCTGCTGCTCAAGCCCAGTGAACCTGCTGTCTGTTTCTAGAATGACGTGTCATTCCCGTTGGTGCCTCAGGATCTTTGCATTTGGGGTTTCATTTCTCTGGAAATGCTCTCCTGCTAGATGTTCATGGCGACACTCTCTTGGCTTTAGATCTCTTCTCAACACGCAAAGAGGACTTCTGGACTGCAGCCCAAGCACACCCACACCCTGCCTCTCAGTCACTTCATCCTGTTCATTTCTTTCCTGTCACTCAACACAATTTGTAACTGTTTGATTGTTTGTTTCTTTCTTGTCTATTTCCCCCACTGGAAGTGGGCTGAGGCCTGTCCACTCTTTTACTCCCTGGCACCAAGGACAGCACCTGGCATCTGGTAGACATCAGATTACAAGTCACTGCGTGACTGAACACATGACTTAGTTACTCTCCAGGGTGAGATGGGGACAGTGCCACTGAGGAACTGAGAGAAGCCCTTGGGGTGCACATGGGTCGGAGGGCTCAGGCAAGACTTCCTCAGGGAGGAGGATTTCAGGTGGGACAAAAGAATAGGAAGGATCTGGGCACAGAGTGGGCGGGGTGGGGGGGAGCTCCCGAGGGAGGAGCAAAGGCCTGGCGGTGGAGATGGGACGGTGCACTTGGGGAAGAGGTGGAGCTGGGTGTTCTTTAGGTGAAGGGCGTGGGTAGCAGAGCCTTGGACCCCAGCAGAAGCGGGCTCCAGTCTTGCCTGGATCACCTAAAAGGCAAGTTACTGAACCTGCCAAGACCATTTCCTCTCCTGTCCAAAGGGCATAATAATAGCCTCGCTCTCAGCACACAGAGGTGGGAACGTTCTAATGGTGCACTTGGTAAGAACAGCTACGGCTGTCCTCTTGCTGATGGGAAAGGGTTTTGCAGACGAGGCTGGAATTGGGACTGAAGACTACAAACACCAGGGGAAGGAGGCTTGAATTTAACCCGTGAGCAGTGCAGAGTTGTGGGCATCTTCCAGACTTAGGAAAGGCAGAAATGTTCTTGAGTTTCTGTGGTTGTTCTTGGGACAGCAGGCAGGTGCCCCCAGCCTGGCAGTCTTCAGGCCACCATATGTGTTTTGTTTGTGCCCTGCAGTATGGTACTTAAAAACTTTTTTTCAATGAGTTTATAACATTTAAAAGTAGAGAGATGTCTTGCAAAAATGCAGATCTCAGACTTTGGAATGGTTGCCGGTCTGGAATCGCCAGGCTCCCTTGCACTGAGGAGCGGCTGGCCTCGCTGAGGCAAGTGACCCCATTCTGCTGTGATCCGCAGCCATCTCTGGTCCAGCACTCTGCCCTTCATTGACAGTGCTTGCCTGGGTCCTACAGGGACCCCACCTGCAGAGTGTCAGGGCTGGGAGGGACCTCGCAGCCCACCCAGGACAGGCAGCGCGGTGCTGAGCCCCGGCACGGCTGGCGTGTGCTCGCGGCTGCGGCACTTCCTCTCACTTGGGCTTCACAGCAGGAGCCACTCCACTCATCTGGAGGAGGCTCAGGCAGGGGACACATTTCTTAGTGCTGGTTCTTGACCAGCAACATTAGACCAGCTTAGACTGTTTTCTATTTTGCAGATATAAGAAGGAGGGAAAGAAAATTGCTGGAAAAAGCTGGATTTGTCCAAAGTGGAAACTCAGCCCTGGCCCCCATTGTGTCCACCATAGCCATTGTGCTGACATTCACCTGCCACATCCTCCTGAGACGCAAGCTCACCGCCCCTGTGGTAAGAACCGCCCCTAGGTCTGGCCTCTTTTGCACCTGACCCTGGCAAGTGCCCGGTGGGAGCCCCCTTCCTACCTTTGCACGACGCCTTCATCAGAACACCCAACCACAGGAGGCCGAATGACACCAGAATTCAAGCCCAACTTTTAAAAACAGGTGTGTGGGCCGACAAGAGGCCCAGTGGAGCCTAACAGTGATTCTTACCTGGTCCACAGCGGGGCAGGGTAGGTAACGTTGGAACCCAGTTCCACATTTGGGGGAAAAAATGGAAACCAGATGAGCACGTGGCTGTCTTATTCATATATCGCACACGAAGGAGAGTTTGAGAAAGTTCTCCTGGTGGCAGGATTTGCAGGTTTGGGGAGAGGCGGTGGTGTTGGGGTCAGAGTCTGGGCTCAGGAGCCAGGTCTGCTTGGTTTAAATCCCGGCCCTACTACTTCCTGGCTGTGGCTTGTGGCAGGTCATCGAGCCCCTCTTGCCTTGGTTTTGTCACCTGTCAGTGGGGTGGTTGTAGTCCCTGTCAGCGCGGTTGTGAGGCCGAATGAGTTCTCTTGTGACAGGCATGTGCAACCGTCCTGGCTCTCAGGGGCAGCGCGAGTGTCAGCTGTGGTTAGCAGCCCGATTCGCAGCTGAGCCAGGCCAGTGAGGGCCGCAGGCCCCAGCGGAAGAGCTGGAAGGAAGGCAAGATGTTCATGCGGTAAACAGGGGCCTGAGATTTACGGGAGAAGAAACACTGAGCTGGAGAGAAAATGGCCCCTGACTTAGATAAAGGAAAACCAGCTCACGTATGAAACCAATGGCAAGTAGCCGGAGGAAGATCGAAGAAGGCAAGAAATAAACAAAGGGAGAAGGAGATGAACGCAGGGAAGCTCACGAGGAAGAATCGCAGTCAAGTCGGGGATCCCAAGGGCAGGAGTGGGGTGAGGCTGTGAAGCCAGGATGCTCTTCCCAGGCCTTTTGTGGGGCTGTTAAATCCCATTACGGCCCTGCGTTTCTGGGTGAGCTGCTTTTATCTTCTCTGGTTTTTCGGCAGGTAATAGCTCATGTACACTTTGCTCTCACATGCTCCAGGGCCTCGAGCCCAGCTGTGAACCCAGAGCCAGGGAATGAATGACAGGGATGTACCAGAGCCTGAAAGGAATGCTGCCCGATTGTCGTGATGACTTTCCATGATCCCAAACAATAAAAAATTTTTTTTTATCCAGCGACACATCAAGCAAATCAATTTGAAACCAGACTGCACACATGTAGTTAATATTTTCTAACACAATGGTTTAGAAGAAATCTATACCAAGACCAAATTTCCTGAATGCAAAGTTCTGATTTCTTTGCGTTCAGAATTCCTTGCAGTCACTTCCTGTGCTAGGGCCACACAGTAGCTGGCCGGCCCCAGGGCTCTCGGTGACGTGAGGCAGCCCAGATGCTCTGGCAGCCGAGGTAGTACTTTGGGAGCTGGGAGAGCTGAGCTCCCCCTGAGAATGTATTTAGGGCCAGATGTAACGGGACCATCCTTCATCATCCCACAATGAGGTGACCAGGATTAGGTGAAGCCTGGGGCCCATTCAGCAGCAGGCAGGATCACTCGCATTTGTTGAAGGAGGTTGCCTTACTAATTTCTGCAGTGGGTGGCTGGGGAGAGGCTGCTAATCAGAGGGATGAGGTCACATACCCCTGGGGCACGAGCTGAAGGCAGCAGACTTGTCCTCACGGAGGCTGGGCGGTATTAACCACCCACCAGGCAGGGCTCGGTTGAGGAAGGCCCCAGTGAACAGACGTGGTGTTTCTGGGGACTGCAGTTGCCAAAGGCTCTCAAATCTGGCCTGGGTCGAGGAGTGGCAAGGAATGGGGCTGGGTCCTGGGAGCAGGAGCTGGAGGGCCCTTTCTTGCAGCCAGCAGGGGCAAGCAGGTCCTTCCGGGGAGAGTCCGCCTTCATCCCTGGGGCCGCGTCTGGTGTGTGGTGTGGACGAGGATGCTCCAGCTTCAGGGGGTCACATGCCTCTAGAGAACTGAGAGTGGGGATGACTTGGGTCTCGGCGCAGGTGAGGCCACGTGTGGATGGAGATTTCCAAACGTGCTCATTTAGAGGCCTCAGGCCCTTTCCCTTCTGGATCAGCACAGACAGCGGAATATGCTCTCCACCATTTTGGTGAAAATCCGAGAGCAGAATAGGTCGAGATGCTGCCGGCCCTAATTTGCCAACCCACGGTCTCTGAGCCATGAAATGAAAAAATTGTTCCTCTGCGAATTCCAACTGTGCCACCGTTTGTCATCTCGATAAGTTTAACCCCCAGGGTGTCATGGCTGGGAGCCAAGGCGACCTCCCACCCTCAACTCCGTGCCTCTCTCTTGTCCCTCAGGCGTTTAGCGTGATTGCCGTGTTTAACGTGATGAAGTTCTCGATCGCAATCTTGCCTTTCTCGGTCAAGGCAGGGGCCGAAGCCAGCGTCTCTCTAGGGAGAATGAAGGTATAACTGGACGTTGGGTGAGTAGGGAAGAGAGATCTCGTTTCTGGGTAGGAAAACGCTCAGACGTGGGAATGCCGTGCCAGACCACTGGAGGGCTGCGTCGTGTTTGGCCTGACGCTGGGAGAAGGGCCTCCTGTCAGAGTTGGCTCGACACTGGGGCCAGGCAGAGTTTCACTGGGGTTTGTCCTCGTAGGAAAAATGAGATAGAGTCTCTGTACATGGGGAAAATGTTCCTGACCCTCCACCCCCTATCCAAGCCTTAAATCTTAAATTGTTCCAGGAAGGGGGTTGGGTTTGTGCTGAGCCACCCCCCTTGTCCTGTGACAGGTGAGGCGGGGGCACATTTATGTGGTCATCTAGCTGCCTCACTCATCCATCAGAGGCCTCAGAGCCCCTGTTGCAGCGTCGGACCAGGCGCCCTGTAATTCCTACAAATGGGAAGGATATTTGTGACATGAAGGAAGGGCAGATAAAGGGTTTTTTAAAGTTCAGGCAAGGAAAAGAAAAGAGAGAAGAGCGTTCTAGTCAGGAAACAGCATGTTCAGACGTCTACAAATCGGCTGAAGGATTCTATTTGCCCAAGCCAGAGATCTGGAAGTCACCGGAAGAGTCCTCAGCTCCTGCACCCTGTTGAATCACCCCCTGATCACTCTAGTCCCTCAGCTCTAAGAGCCACCGCTGCAGGACTGGATTGGAAAGTGCACTGTCATCAGGTTTTGAACAAGGCATAGGCATCAGCAGCACCACGCTAACTGCACATACCATGATACTGGGAAAAAATTAAAGGTGCTTCTTAGACTAGAGGAAGGATGGTCTTTATTGACTTCGCTCTGTCCCTGTTGCTGTCACCTTCAGTCAGGGCCTCCACCAGCTCTCATCTGAACTGTCACAGTGATTTATGAACCAACCCTTCTTTTTCCAGTGTCCTCCTCAAATCAATATTGCACTCGGTCCCCGGGGAGCTGTTACGATATTGATCTGACCGCTGACACTTACCTGCTCAACATTAACCTTGTCCCTCCAGGCCTGAACTCAAGCCCTCCGTCCGTGGGTCCTCAGTTTTGTCTCGACCTTGTCTCCTGTCCCCTTCCTACCTGGCGCTCTGGGCTTCGGCAGTCCCGAACTGCTGACTCTGCGCCCCGCGCGCAGCCCACTCCCCTCTCTGCCCTCTCTCATCTTTGCCTGCGTGGCACCTTCCAGACCCAGCCCGGACACCAGCCACACGCGCCTCCAAGATGGGGCGCCAGTGTCCCTTCTCTGGCAGGCAGAGTGCTTTGCCCATGTCACGTGCCACGGAAGCGATCTGCACGTGTTCCCATCCCCCCGGACTGTACTCTCCTCAGGGCCTGAAACGATGATGCCTTATTTGTGTCTGCATTTCTGCTGTTTGCCCCGGAGTCTGCACAAGGTGGAGGCTTGGCAAACGTTTGTTGGACTGAGCTTGGAGGTAACAGGGGACGAGGACGCAGCAGAGACTGAGCACACGATCTCGGCTTCTTTGGATCTTTGGCATTTGCGCAAACAGCGCAGTCCACCACCCAAAGGCTGGCAAAGGCTGACTACACTGGGCACGAGGGTGAAACGTAGCTGGGATTCTCCGATTGGGTGGCCCACATAGGCCTTGTGGCTGACGAGGCTTCTGTCCCAGATAGTAGGAGCTAGCAAATTATTTCTGCTGCAGCTTCTCCTGAGGGAAATAACTGCAGAATCTCTTTTCTGGACGTCCTAGGTAGAATTGCCAAAACTGTGATTTGGGGTCATTAGAAGATACATTGGGATGATTCTTGCAAACTGCTAATGTCTACCCAGTTAATTTTGTCTCTTTAATCATAGAAAATTCTCATAGATAAAAGCCCCCCATCTTACATCACCCAACCAGAGGAGCCAGATACTGTCTTGCTTTTAGCAAATGCCACCTTGACATGGGAGGAAGAAGCCAGCAGGAAAAGTGACCTAAAGAAAGTACAGAACCAGAAAAAACATTTTTTCAAGAAACAGAGGCCGGAGGCTGACACTGATTGGAGTCCACGGGCCCAAGGAGACGCTGGCACAGAGGAGCAAAACGGCAGCCCCAAATCAGTCCTGCACAACATAAGCTTTGTGCTTAGAAAGGTGGGTGTGTGCTCCATCCTTCCTCCCTGAATTGCATAGCTATGGCCTTCGCACGGCATAATACACTTCAGTTAGAGCTGGGGGTGGGGTGGTGGGATATCTCCAACCAGGGTCTCTGTTTTTTCCCCCAGTTTTAAAAGTAGGTACATAAACCTCGTAGACATCCTCATCAAGCTCAGAGAAGGCGTGAGTATTGACTGAGACGTGAGTATATGAGTATTGACTTTCAGTGCCTCCCTTAGGTTCAGCTGCAATTTTGAGTGGATAGTCCAACTTTGGGCGGCTGGGCTGTAACTGGCTTTCCTAAGTCTTTTTAGATCTGTTCTTGATTCCACATATGATAGATGATAATGACTGAAGATTATGAACACTTACTGTTTACCAGATACCGTTACCTCATTTAACCAGCAGTTGTAGTAGCACTGCAACCACCCCGCCTTTGTGACTGAGGAGCCCAAGGCTAAAGAGGGTCACACAACCTGCCCAAGGTCGCCTGGTTAGCAGGCGGCAGGGGAGGGCCTCGCACCCAGGTCACTGGAGTCTGTGCTCTTAGCGCCGAGCAATGCTGCTCCAGTGAGGAGCAGAGTGAGACCGACAGGCAGCCCGGGGGCTGCCAGAGCAAAGCCGGCCAAACTGGCCAGGGTCTGTCTGCTGCTCCCTTCCGTCAAGTCTGCGGGCCAGAGTGTTTAGCCGAAGCTGTGGGTTTGGGGCGTGTTTGGCCTCCTCTTGCCTCTCCTGCACGCATCTTCTCCCTGTGCTGGGGACTGGGCAGCGGCTCCCAGGGGGGCAGTGTTGATTTTGCAGAGGGCTCAGCATTAATCTTGTGCTTAGCATTTTAATCTCCTGTCTTGTTTTGTCTTGTTGACTCACTCTTTCCCTGTGTGAGCACTCCAGGAGGAGAGGTTCTTGTTTGTTATGCAGTGTCAAGCTCAATCGCTGGCATGAGAATAGTACAAAGCTGTCGGCCACATATTCATTGGAAACTGTTCGGTCTGCTGAGTGCAACTGAGCTCAGATCTCAGTTAAGTCCTGCTAAGTGCCACCCACTTTGCCTTCTCCTCCCTGTCCCGTACCTGTGTGGTGCAGCGCCTGCCTTCCCAGCTGTTTCAGAGAGGCCTCAGTGAACTGCTCTGTGTTCTACAGAAGCTGCTTTTTGCCCTCCAGTTGCTTTGCTCCTGATGCTCTTTGCAGTGCATTGGTCATGCCTGGATCTGTGCATTGAGGACATGGCCAGCATTTTGTGAAATAAGTTGAAGATACAGTGGGGACGGCACAATGTCCTATGGCTCAGGGTGTGTTTCTGGAGCCGGGTGGCCCTCCCGTCCAGTCACCCAGCTGCCTGACCGTGGGTGTGTTGTCTGAGCTCCTGGAGTGTCTGTGTCTTCACCTGCTCCGTGGATTTTATAACGGTGCCCATTTCCCAAGGTGGCTGTGAGAACTGAGATGCCACATAAGAATGCTAAGCCCGTAGTGGGTCTCAACTGACGTTAGCTGTGGTTGTTACCACTTTCGTTTAACAATTATTTCCAGCTTAAGTGCTGCCTCAAACAGCCTAAATTCAGGGCGTTGGGGTTTTTCCAAGTTCAGCTCCATGATTCTAGTAGTCTGCCTCCGCCATGAGCTCAGAGGGTGCAGGTCACAGTTATGTCCTCAGCACCAAGCCCAGCGCCTGGCTCAGAGGTTCCTAGGAACGCTTGCTGAATGAACAAATAATCAGAAGCTCTGAGGATGCAGGCTTCATGGGTTTTCTGCTGAAGACAAAGATGAATCCAGAAGGCTCTTACTGGCCCCAGGAAGCAGACAGGACTCAAAGTAGAGCCAGGTACCTAGTGAGGCTGGATCCAAACCTGTGGTCTCTCTGTCCCAAAGTCCACATGGTGCCCCGATTCCTTGGAGTCCTTTTAGAGGAATTAAAAAGAATCAGCCTCATTCACGTGCAGCTTCAGTGACAATGTGGGCTCCGTAAAGGCAGGGACCGCACCTGCACTGACCACTGTCACACCCTGGCATGACACCTGGCTTTCAGTAAGGGTTTGCCTAAGGAATCACTGATGACAGGCGGCAGCCTTCGCGGGCTGGGCGTGGTGGACAGGTGACGGGCCTTCTGGTGTAGCGCGGGGTGGGAAGGAGCCATGTTTGGCCCCATGTTGGGTGTCTTTGCCCTAAGGGATTGCAGGGAGCAGGTCTACACGAGAGTGTTCTTCGGGGTCCCAGCTGCCGAACTGCGCTGCCTGCTTGAACACAGCGGTGGGCACGTGTCCGCCTCGCGTCCCTGTGTGGGCTCTCCGCTGCCCACAGTGGCTCTCCCCAGGTACGGCCATGGCCCCCTCCATTGCCTCACTCAGGTTTTATACAGATATTGTCTGTAGCGGATGCTGCTCATGCTGTGTACTTTGCTGTGCTCTGGCCGTCTTCCAACTGCCGTGTCTGCGTCTGTGCTGGGGGCTCTCCTGGCACCCCCAAAGTGCTGGGTATCAGCCTGGGAGCAGCCCTCAAACAGTGACTGCCGGGTGTTAATGCCCCACCTCCCTCAGCCACTGGCTGGGCTGCGACTATCCTCAGTTTCCCTGCAGGATTGAGTTTCACCTGCCTCGTGGGTGAGCTGACCTACTAGGATACTCCTTACAGGCTGCCTTCCCTCTCGTGTCACTTCCCCTCTTGCCTCCTGCTGTCCCCTGCACCTCCTGAACAAGCCCCTGGCACCCAGACCCTCTATTCAGGGAGGACTCGAGCCGAGACATCTGCTTTTCCGGTGAGGCGTCCTTGTGCCCCCGTGCGTCGCCCCACCCCGTCTCTTCCCGGCTGGACTCTTCTCCGTGGTGGGTGGCGGGCGATGTGCCCCATGTTCGCTGCATCTCCTGCCTCGCGTCCGTCTCCTCCAACTCAAGCCGCGCTCCGCATGGGCTGGCCCGACTGCTGCCTGCCGTGTTCCTGCGTGTTGTGTTCCTGCTGGCACAGAGCAGGCTCTGGTAGTGACAAGTAGGGGTTTGTTGGTCGAATTAATACATCTACAGCTGTGGAATAATCCACGAACCCAACGTGTTAGAATTTGTTAACTGCTTGGTTGTTTCCGATTGAGTTGTTAGGGTAAAGGAATCCATAAAAAATGACTTTTGAAAAGCACTCAGCTCCCCACTCTTCAAAGGCTATGCTTGTCCCCCTGGTCGTACAGCCTTTCACCTCCCCTCGGGTTTGCTTTCCTGGAGTCTGGGCATGAGACAGCCCCATGTCCAGGCCCGCGTCTGAGGCTGTCTCACATCCGTGATCACAAGTGTTGTCAGAAGCCCTCTGGGTTCTCTGCTGTGCCACGCCAGGGAAAGCACTTCAGGCTCACGTTCCGGTGCCTACCCAGGCTGTGGGGACGGAGGTTGGTGTGCAAGGCAGCAGCTGCCACCCCATAGAGCCAGCAGCGATGCATTGGTCCCTGCTTGGCTTGGCCAGCGTAGTTTGGGAGTGACACCGGTGGCCCAAGCCCCTCTAGGAGCTGGGAGAGTGACTGTCTTATCTCTATTTCTCTGGCAGGGAAAGGTCTTGGGAATATGCGGGAATGTGGGAAGTGGAAAGAGCTCCCTCATCGCAGCTCTCCTGGGACAGGTAAGCTGGGGAGTGCCCTGAAGATGGAACATTGACATGACAGTGAAATGGTTCCCTTGCTGCCAGGTTTGGCCCTTAGAACCGTGGGCCCGGTGGCTGGTTTCTGCTGCGCTGGACACTGTGCCCATAGTTCACGATCGTTTTCGCGAGGTTGATGCGCTTGGCAGCTCCACACCCCTTGGCCAGACAAGGCCGAGCTTTTCACTCACTCCTGGGTCTGCCCCTGAGGACAGGTGTTGAGTGGTGACTGCTTTCTGGGTTAAAGAAAGAGATATGTCATTAAACCCCTGGTTTTCCTTGTGACTTGTGCTGTTCTGATTCAGGAAAGCCACTTTTTGGGGAAGGCCCTGGGAGTCTGGGACTCACAGTGACTATTGATGTATTTTTTCCTCGTTTATCTCCGTACCCACAGCACCTGCCCCAGTGTCTGCCCAGAGCAGATGTTCAGCCACTACCTCAATGAAGGGGCTGCTGAATGGGTGCATGAACCAAAGCAGCATGTGCCCCCAACTTCCCTGCAAACCTTGCTGAGGGAAGAGGGAGGGACCTGGGTTCTTGTCCCTTCTCTGCTGCTTTAGCTAGTGACCCCATTTACTGTATTCACAGGCCTCTATGTTGCCATGGTTTCTAAGTTGCATCCCAAATAAATGAGAAATTTTCTGGGAAAACAATGTTAAATCCTTTTTCCTCACACTGCTATTCCTAAAGAGAAGTTTGGGCCATCTGGATTGTCTATAGCAGGAAGAAAGATACCTCTGAAGAAACCAGGCTCCGAAGGGCTCAGAAGGGATGGGGGGATGTGTCTTATGAGCTCTAATATGAGTGACTTCTTTTGGCTTCAGTTGACTCATCTGTAGAAAGAGTGACAACTCCTTTCCTGCCTGGAGGTGGAGGTAGGGGCTGAATTGAGTGAGCTCCTGAGGTCACCCATGCTCTGGGATTCAGTTTGTGTGCCTCTGTGATGATGCTGGGGCCAGCAGGTGCCTTAGAGGTGACCTAGCTCAATTCCATGCCAATAATGTGATCCTCTTGATAGCATCCTATATAAGAGATGTTCCAACCTCTGCTCAGATAGCTCATGGCGGGAACTCATTATTTCACAGCCACTTTCCTCTTTGGAGAGTTTTGACATATATTGGAGTGAAACTTGCCTCCTTTTAGCTTCTATCCTTTGGTCTGCTCCTTTATAACTTTTCAGAGAAAAACAGAATCTGTCTCCCATGCAACAGTGGTGGGATCAGGCCCCTCCTGCAGTCACTGGGCAGGTAGGATGGCACTCTGGCTGCCCGGGGTTCACCTACCACCTGTCTCAGCCATGTGCTCACTGTTTAACCTTGGAGAAGTAACTTAACCTCTCAGAGCCTTGGTTTCCTCATCTGTACAATGGGGCTAAGGAGAGTTGTGGTGAGGATTAACGGAGATGATTCATGGAATAGTTGGTTATAAGATAATTTGTAAGGCCAGTCATGGCGATAGGCATCTATTTTATACTTAGCACAGTGCATGGAATGTGCCCTACGCATTTCAGCCACTGTTCATTACTCTTACTATTATTATCATTGTGTCTTCTCCACGTTGAATTCTCTGTCCCTGGACCATTCCTGGGGTGGCATCACATCCTTTGACCACCATGGCCGCTCCGTCCCTGCTCTCAGACACACTGCTGTTGCCTGTGAGCCCCAACCCTGGGCACTGTGGCCTGCCTCGCACGTCCCCTCTCCTGACAGCCTTGAGCATCACGTCACCACTAACATCTACCATTGTCCTTGCATGGCGCCCCCCCCATGCAACAGTGTCGAGGCGGCTTCCTTAAGATGGGGCACTCCAGGGCCACCACCCACTGTGACCCTGCTCCTGGGGCCTGGCTGAGGAGGGTCAGATCCAGCCAGTGCCTCTGGAGGAAGGGGCCCCTTGTGATCAGTGTGCTCAGAAGGCACCTTGTAGTTGGCCCGAAGGTGCCGCGTGTGCGGGGCAGCCCCGCAGCCTGTGCCCTCCGGTTGGCAGCAGGACTTGCCGCTGCCTCTTCTCTAGCACTCCCTGTCCAGCCCCTTGCAGGGGCTTGACTGTGAGACCCTCCGTCTGCACAGGTGGGCTTCCTGGCAGGTGGACAGACGTCCTGTCGACGTGTTGCACCGTCATAATCAATGCTCACGGAATAAGCACTGGGCACTGGAAGAGAAGTCCTCAGGGCACGGCTGCTTCTGAAGCTTCCCTGTGTTGTTGCTCCAGATGCAGCTGCAGAGAGGAACCGTGGCCGTCGGCGGGACCCTGGCCCACGTCTCCCAGCAGGCGTGGATCTTTCACGGGACCGTGAGGGAGAACATACTGTTTGGAGAAAAGTATGATCACCAAAGGTAATGTTAACTTTCAGAGCATGAGGCACTTCAGTGTTTGGCACACTCTGCTGCAGATGCTGATGTTGCTGGTAATGGCTGCTAAGTGGGTTTCTTAACGGTTTCTGGTTAAACATTCTGCAGATCCACACGGGCACCGGTTTTCTCTTCCCGACCCAAGAGTTCAGCAGAGGCAACTTCTGCAGACATGTAGCTGCACACTGGGAAGAGAAGAGAACTGGCACTTCTCTCCCAGGCAGAGCAGCACGTGTCCTGAGGTTCTCTGTTACAGCGCATGTGTTGTCTGACTAGAGAAAAATGGATTTGGCAATTTCGCTTTAGACTGAGTAGCCAAAACTTTGCTTGAAATCGTGAGTGGCCAGTATGCCATGAATCAGCCCTGACACTCTTACTTTCATCAGAGCTATCAGAATATATTACTGTTAGTGTCCTCAAAATGATCTAATGAAACAAAAACCAAGTCATAATTATTTGGTACATCCTGGACCATTACTTTAAACTGTGGAAAGTGATAGCTTCTGTGGTTCTTTGTCGAGTGTAGCATTGCCACGTGCATTCTGTCATTTAGGGCCAATAGCCACCTGTTTAGGGGATCCTGGCATATATCCTGGTTTTACAGGTAAAGAAACTAAGGCCCAGAAAGGTGAGTTGACCCACTGTAGGTATTAAATGCTATTAAATGTCAAACAGCAAATGCTATAAGTTGTGAACTTGTATCTTGAACTCCGGACCAGCATCCTTTGTTCCCGTGGAGCTGCCTGACAGCTGGGTCACCCAGAAACCTCCCAAGCATCCCCGCACTGACGTGAGAGAGATGGGGTTGGTCTTAGGAATCTGGCTGTCACCTCTCTGATGGTGGTTTGGCCTTTCTCATCTTATCGTCTGAGCCTACAAACTGTCCCTGCTGGCTGGCATTGGCCAGCATGTGGGTTCTCAGCAAGAGGCTGTTACATCACCTCCTCCTCCTTGGCCATGATGTCCTGTCGCCAGGAGGGTCAGGTGTGGCAGGAAGGTCTCCCTTGGCCCCAGCCTAACTGCTCTGCTCAGCGTGTCCTGGCCCCAGCCCCTCGGCCTGTGCCTCCCCATCCCCCTGGAATGCCTTCTCTTTCCGAGAAGGAAGGCAGGCAGGAAAGCAGGTTCCTTTATTCATCAGTAAGGACCTTCCAAGGGCAGATATTCACCAAATGCCTGCAGCCTGCCAGCCACCACGGGGACACAGAGGTGGCTCAGGCGTGTCTTTGCCCAAGGTGCTTAAGTCTGGAGGGGCTGTGCGCGGAACTGACGGCGCACCAAGGAGGAATGTGCCGAGTGGCAAGAGACCGTTTAGGGGCAGCAGAGATGGTGAGAGGGTGGGGGAGTCAGGGACAAGAGGATGGCACCTCAACGGGCCTTGAAGGGCGGATGAGAACTTTCACATGTGGCATCTGTAGCAGAGGCTTTGATCCCAGGGCGGGAGCTGTGGTTCTCAGGGCGGGGCAAGCAGGAGGGTGGCGGGAAATTGAAGACGGGGGTGGTGAGGGGTGAGGCTGGGCCCAGTGGTCCGAGTCATGCAGCTGAAGATCGGCAAAGGCGACAATAGCGATAGCAACTGCCATTGGCGCGCTAACGGCCGTCCACGTGTTCTCGCTCCCGGCTCCAAACTGCTCAGTGAGCGCTGTCAGCCCAGTCATGCGGAGTAGACAGTGATGATCAGTCGCCTGTCCAAGGTCACCCCGCTGGATTCAAACCACATTTTCTGATCCCAAAGCCCCTGGTCGTCAGCACCATGCACGCCAGCCCTGGAGCGTGAGCACCGTGCCTGGGGCCGTGCGCAGGTCCTGTTCTGGGGCCTGTGGGCACCTGCGGGACAGTGGTTCGCGCTCTGCGGTTGTTCTGCCTCGCTGCTGCCCCTTCCCTGGGGAGGTGCGTCCTGCAAGGTCTGAGCTGTGAGGCCTGCCCGTTGTCAGGCGCTGAGGAAAGAGGCCCCCAACAATGCTAATGATATCAATCAGTCAATCAATCAACCAGCCAGACCCTGTGGAGGCAGGTCAGCTGTCCAGTGGGATAGAAACCTAGAGCCCAGCCCGTCGCGGGGCAGCTGCTTGGATGGGGTATAGACCTGAGCAGCCGCCAGGCCTTCCAAGCAGGAGCCAGGTCCCCGGCGGCCGTCCGTGTGGGGTGCTGTCTGCGGGGGGCTGTCTGAGTGCGTTAGCAGTGCAGAGGAAGCTGGGCAAGGGCTGGGGGCTTTTCTCATCACAGGGAGCCTGCGAGCCCCACTGACCACTGATGCTCCTAGACCCCTGGGTGCCAGAAGTCCCCAGGGGCTTCTTCCTAGAGTGGAGGGTCCTGCCCAGTGGGGCGGCTGTGGAGCTGAGCCCTTGGCGTGGCTCCCTTTGCAGGCCGAGGGGCTAGTCTGGCAGACGCCCGTGACAGCCCCAGGGCTGGATGGAGCATGATGCTGAGGGGGCAAAGCACAGTAGCCGAGGAGCCCAAGGAGCAGGTTCTGCCCCCACTCAGCCTCACTCTCTTCAGGCAGCATTCTCTGCCCCAGCGTCCCCAGTTGTCCCTGGTTGTTCTCTGCAACCAGGTGGGAGCGATGGGCGGGTAGAGTATCTCTCTGGAGCAGAAGGTGCCGGGCAGATGGCATGGCCACCCCCCATGATCACGCCGGCCCCTGCTGCCAGCCTCCACTCACACCTCCTCTCTTTCACTCACAGCCCAGCTTCAGTCCCGCGCCCTCCGGGAGCATCCCCAGCGGCCTTGGCCCCCGTGGGTGCCCCTCCCTGGCTCCCACCAGCAGCGCCACCGTCGGCACCCGCAGTGCTCCCTGCAGGGATTTCGCATGTGCTGATGTCGTCTTCCCTGTGCGGTGGGAGCCCTGTGACGGGAGGGGCGGGAGGGAGGGCAAGAATGTTAGTGACAGGCACAGTTTTCTGTGAGAGCTTGGGGACACAAAGATCAATCTCTGTCCTTGCATTGGAGGAACGCGGGGACGAAGTTTGGGCTCCATTCACTGTTCTGATATCTGCAATTTTAATGTAGCAGGGGAGGGGACCTAGGGGCCAAGGGGTTGCTGCTCTTGGGACACTGAAGCCAGAGCAACAGGCCAGAGAGCCTTGGGCACAGCACCGCTGCCTCCGCACCTGGCTGGTGACACCGCAGCTGCGCGGAGCGGCTGGGCAGCACTGCCGACCTTTCTCACTGCTGGCTTCCGCCTCTGTTGCCACAGGTATCAGCACACGGTCCGCGTCTGTGGCCTCCAGAAGGACCTGAGCAGCCTCCCTTATGGAGACCTGACTGAGGTGAGCAGAGCTGGGAGCGCAGCCTCGCGGCCAGATGCCCCGAGGACAGAGCCGTCCTGGGGAGAGCCGGCACAGTTCAGGCTCTGCCTGTCCTGAGTTCCGCGCTTGTTGGACATCACAACGGCTGTGGCCCCAAGCCCACGTGTGTCTGGCACAGTGTGCTCACTTCCCGGGGCTGCTCCCAGTCTGCCTGTCATCTCAGGAGAGGTTTCTGGTGAAAACTGCTTCCTCACTTTGAGGGCTGGCTCTGTGTCCCAAAGTGGGGTCCTGGGTGCTGCACGTGGCTGTCGTCTCGCTGGCTGTGCCCAGGCCAGGAGCGTAGGGCAACCTCCAAACACCGCCCCTGGAGTGCTTCTCCACAGCGCTTGCTCAGTCTGCGGCTGAGCCTGCCAGCTCACGTGTCCCAGGGGCATCGCCTCGCTCTCTCTTCGTGTCCCAGTCCTGCACGGCCTTCCCCGCCTTGCCCGGGAGCCCTGAGGAGACCAGATGGCCAGTCCAGAGCACATGGCCCTTCTCTGCTAGTGCCCTCCACCTGCCTGCGGCAGGGAGTGGCCCCCACAAACCTCCTGGCCTGCATTCGAACGCTCCACCCGGCAGCCCGGCCCTCCCTTCTAGCCACCCCTCCTGCCGCCAAAGTGGCCACTCACCCCCTGGCAGCTAAGTCTCTGCCCTGCTATTGTCACCACCCTTCGAGTTCCAACCCCAATCCCCTACTTGAGGGGCGCTTTCCCGAGTCTCCTGGGCTGAGGTACTTTGCCCCAAGAACTTGGTTTATGCTTCTCAGTTGGCACTCGCTAAACTTTGCTTTGTGCCGTTATTACATATACGGCCACCACCCCGCCACGCTGTGGTCTCCCCGTGGGTGGGGGAATTTTCCTGCCCAGCCACACGTGTCCCACCCCCGTGCCCAGCTCAACGCCTGGCTGAACACCAGGTTCACTTTGGGTTTGGCCGGATAGAGTCACCCGGAGTGAGCAACCCAGGCTTTTCGTCCTTCAGTAAATATTTACTGATCACCTTTCTGTGCCCAGCACGGTGCCAGGGCTCAGGGGTGCGACAGTGAACGCGGCAGACAAGGCTCCTCTCTTCGTGGAGCTGCCTAGTGGGGCAGCTGCTCCCCAAGTAAACCCTTTTCTGGCAGCTCTGAGCGACTGTCCCCTCCAGTCCACTGCTCCGTTCTCCCAGAGCTTCTGCCCAGACGACGCCCTTTGCTGTTAAGTGTCCTCCCTGTGGGATGTGCCTTGGGATGGGGTGCCCTGCGGCAGGCACCCCTTGCTCAGCGTTGGGAGGGGCTCTCCCGATTGCCACTGCCACGAGGCTTCCAGGGACGTGGAGCAGTGGTGCCCTTCCTCTCGCCGCAGCGTCCCGTGCGCACAGGGTCCCTGTCGGGGTGGAGGGGCTTGGATGTGCTGGCGCCCAGTCTGTGTGCCTTTCCCTGCATCCTGAGAAGCTTCAGGAAGCTGCCGTTCTCCAAGAACTGCAGGGTGGCCCAAGGACAGGCAGTAGCATTGTCCTTGTCGGCAGATCGGGGAGCGGGGCCTCAACCTCTCCGGGGGGCAGAGGCAGAGGATCAGCCTGGCCCGCGCCGTCTACGCCAACCGTGAGCTCTACCTGCTGGATGACCCCCTGTCGGCCGTGGACGCCCACGTGGGGAAGCTCGTCTTTGAAGAGTGCATTAAGAAGATGCTCCGGGGGAAGACCATCGTCCTGGTGACACACCAGCTGCAGGTGAGGGAGCGAGCAGAGTCCAGGAGGCCACGGGGTGGGTGTGTGGTACCTGATGCTCTCAGAGCCCCCCTTCTGCCTAAACCTGCCTCTCCTGGGCAGGACGGGGAGGGAGCAGGGGATGCCAAGACACGGTTCCCCTGCGCAGCCAGTCCAAGGAGCCTCCTGCTCCTCCCTGAGCATGGGGCCAGGACGTTTCCTCCCCCAGAGTGCAGATTCTCCAGGAACACTTGAGTCCCGCCTGTGGGGTGGCCCTGGGCACCTCCTGCGGTTCTGGGCCTCCGGTGGTAAGGAGCTGGGGAACTGGGGCAGTGACTCAGACCCCATCCTTCCTCCAGCAGGGCTGGGCAGGCCTGAAGCCAGCGGCATCTTGGTAGGGGATGACAGGGGGTGGTGGCCCCAGACATCACACCCCAGGGGAAAGGGGCTTGAAGCCAGGACTTTGGGGCCAAGGCTAAGGCTTTGAGGAAGCTCTCTCTGCTCAGGGTCACTCTCTCAGGCTTAGGAGCAAGAATCTTGCCAAAGACCTGAGTGAACTTGAGAATGGGGCAGGGTGGGGACAGTGCTGGCTGTGCCAGTCCCACGTAACAGGTACTGAATGCCTTGTGGGAATCCAAGACCCTCCTCCACACTGAGACGAGCCAGGATTCCCCTTTCTCACACCCTCTCCCTCTCCATGGTGAGTCCTCAGAGATGTGCGTGTGTGCGTGTCTGTGTGCACGTGTGTGTCTCCTCCTGCAGGACAGGTCCCCTGGGGCTGACCTCTGTTGAAAGCCCTGCTGGGCAGGGCAGAGGACTCCTGTCTTCTTCACCCTCCTGCCACTGTGGGGAACATGTAAACAGGGGCCTGGCCTGGGGGCAGCAGGCAAGGCTCATTGTCTTGCAAGTGTTAAGTTAAGCTGGGATAAGGGTTGCCGATGGCAGCAAATGAGGTTGCCATGGCTACAGGATGCTGCAGCCAGCATTTTCAGATGCTCTAGCCGTGGCCAGGAGGAGCAGCCTGAGGAGAGGGGAGTCCCTCATAGACACAGGAAACCTGGGCTTTCCTGTTGTCGCTGTGCTGCCATGCCTAGCCTGTGCCACCCTTTCCCAGGGCTACACTGCTGGCTTCAGTCAGCATCTGAATTTGGCCCATGGCATTGTCTGGGTTTCCTCTGAGGGGCTCGAGCACCCAGGAAGTACCACGCTGGGCTGGTGTGGACAAGAGCTCCAGTTCCTCTTCTGGCCAGGAGTCAGGGTGGACAGAGGATGGCTTTCTTCTGCACTCTGACGAGGTGACTGGGGATGGGCTGTGGCCCAGCCAGGATGCTGAACATGGTGACCACAGCTCTGTGCTGGGAATGTCTCCGTCTCCGTCCCTGGAGATGGCCTGCGGTGGGCAGGGCTATCCTCCTGAGGGCTCCGGGGATCTGGAGGGCGACACCTTATGCCTGCCTGGTGTGGGTCAGAGCTGTCTCTTAGGACTTCTCCTGGAGGGGATCATAGTCTCTGTCCTGGTCCAGTCTTGGAAACTCACCAGCCAGCAGTGTGACCATGGGCAGGAGCTGTTCTTCTCCCCAGGCCTCACTCAGTCTCCCCAGAGTGTACCTTTCCCCAAGATCATTTTATCTCACGTTTTGCATGTTGGAAAGTGCAGGTGGCCGCCAGGTGGCACAGGATCTTGGTCTGGCTCTTCCTTGTCAGGAAGGAGGGTACTCGGAGCCCAGAACAGGAGCCCTGGGGCTTTGCAAGAATGTTTCTCTGCTGCTTTTACTCCTGGGCCCACAGGTGCTCCAGATCCTTCTGAGCGGTAGGGCTGGGCGATCGCACTTCTATTACTCCAGGAAATAAATGGAAAGACGCTGGCAGTCGCAATGGACCCCAACCCGGGTCAGATTCCTGAGTTTGTAGAATGAAGCTGCGCAAATCGGCCTGGTTTCGCTGGAGTGAACTGCGGGCTCGCTGGACTTCACCAGGAGCTCTGGGGGCTGGAGTGTGTGCCCTGGCACAGGCAGAGAAGGCTATGGGGCTGTAGCAGGCCTATGGTGCCTCAGTTTCCCCACCTGAACCAGCTGATAATCAAGCTGCTCCTCTCTTCACTGGGTTGTGGGAGATGGAGAGATAAGAGATGAGATCAGGCTTTGAAAAGTTGGGAGATCTGTGCAAAGCGAGGGGTTATTTTATGGAAAAAAGGCTCTGTCAGAAAATGTCACAACTGGACATTTAAAGCCAGGCCATTCCTGCTTGGGCTGCGTGGGGAAGCAGACAGGGAGCTAGGCAGCGAGTTGGAGGGAGGTGTGGAGGCGGCAGCTGTGCACGCTGTCCTGCCCCCACGCCCACGTGCACGGTGACGGAAGGTGGCTGCTGCTTGCAGGCATCTAAGCCAGAGCAGTGAAGGCTGATTGGTGCTGGGAAGGGTCTGCAGCGCAGACACTGCACAGGCTGCCTTGGGTGAGCCGTCTTCCTCAGGGCCTCCTGCCCGAGGCGGGGGTCGGTCCTGTAGGGAGAGCTCTGTCTCACTCCAAAATGAAAGGAAACCTCTCTTAGCAGAACTCTTTGATCTCAGGACTGATATGGACACGAAGGGAATTCAGATTAAAAAAACAAAAGAGCTCTGGGGAATCATGGGAGCCAGCATTAAATGCAGCTGCATTTCTAGCGTGAGGTAAAGCTGGCGCAAACTCCCGAGGCCAGGAAGCGGGGCCGTGGACTGGGGGCTGCACCCTGGTCTGCGTCCCCTGAGCTGACTGGGGATGATGGGGGGCGGGGGTGAAATGCTGCAACAGAGGAGACCATTGCAGAGATCGGATTTCCCCTCCCTGCCACACCTTGGCTGCGGTGACTGTCAATTTCATTTTCCAAATCTCCATGGTCAGGTTTCTCAGGAGGGCAGCTCATTTAGGGAGCAGTAGCAAAGGAACATTCAACGTGCTTCCCTGTGACCGCGGAAGGCTGGCTTTTGTACTCAAAGACCTGTGGGCACTCAATCAGTGGTTCTCAGCTGGGGGCCATTGTGCCCGCAAGGGCACATTTGGCAATGTCTGGGGACATTGTTGCTTGTCACAACTGGGGGAGGGGGTGCTGCTGGCTTCTAGCGGGCAGAGGCCAGGGAGGCTGCTAAATATCCTACAATGCACAGTTTTATCTGGCCCCTGTTGTCAGTAGCGCCAAGGTTGAGAACCCCCAGCTCTCAGAGCCTGTTGAGCCCCAGCTTGACGTGGGCGCTCCTTCCTCCCACCAAGGCAGACATTCATGGGAGATCACTTTCGTGTCTCGGCAGTTCCTGGAGTCTTGTGATGAAGTCATTTTGTTAGAGGAAGGAGAGATCTGTGAGCAGGGAACCCACCGGGAGCTGATGGAGGAGAGGGGGCGCTACGCCAAGCTGATTCACAACCTCAGGGGGCTGCAGTTCAAGGTAGCTCCAGCACACGGGCGGGAGGCCGGTGCTGCCCTGGGGTTTCTGGCCGGGGAGGCTCTGTCACTCAGCTTTCAGGAGCTGTTTCCTTTTGTCTCCAGGATCCTGAACACATTTACAATGCAGCAATGGTGGAAGCCCTTGAGGAGGTCCCTGCTGAGAGAGAAGAAGATGCTGGTACAGTCAGAGCTTGAATCCCGACTCTCTCGCTGCCCTTGGCTCGTGAATGGACACAGATCTCTCTTTATTTCTCACCCTAGTTTTGGCTCCAGGAAATGAGAAAGAGGAAGGAAAGGAACCTGAAACAGACTCAGAATTTGTAGACACTAAAGGTATTTGCCATTTACCACTCATTCCCTCGGTCACATGCCCTTCAGGACTCGCTGGGCAGCCGCCGATTGGGATGAAGTGGGCGCAGTGCGAGCCATTCTGGGCCGCTGGGATCGTGCGGTCTGCTGTGGCGTGAGCCTGTGGCTCAACTGTCTGAGTCCAGAGTTTGGCTCCTCCATTACTAGTTTTGTGTCCTTGAGCAAGACGCTTGACTACTCTGAACCTTAGTTTCCTAGTCCCTAAAACGAGGAAATAACGTACCAACCTCATATGTTCTCATAGGTTGAATGAGAAATGTACCTAAAGTGATGGGCACAGTTACTCTCGGTGGTTACTATTCTCGGTGGGAGAGGCCGAAGCAGTGCCTCGGGGTCACTCGCAGGCACGCCAAGCCCAGGGCTGTTTCTCACTCTTCGTGGGCAGTGTTGAGCAGGGATGTGAACAGGGAAGGGGTTGAGGTGGGATAGTTATTCATTCTTTCAACAAATAAGGACTAAGCACTCTACTAAGTGCCAGATCCTTGCTATCCTGGGGTGAGAGAGAAGAGAAGCCTGTGTTCTCAGGGTCTTGTGGGCTGGTGGGGGTTCAGGTGGATGGATAATCATAGAAAATGGGCAAGAGTAATGGAGAGTTGGGGTGTGAGGAACAAACAAGTCAGGGAGGGCTTCACAGAGGGGGTGACATTGGGACTAGTCCTTCACAGATATGTAGGAGTTTGCTGGGGACATTGCAGTGAGAAGGTGGGAGAGGGTGGAGGGTGTGAGGTTGAGGGCAGGAGGAGGTTCCAGGAAGGCAGGGAGGTGGGAGACGAGCCCGGCGAGGGGCAGGCTGGGTGAGCCGTCTCTTGTGCTCCTTGCACCCTGCCGCCCTTTGTTCCTGCATCCATTCCACGACCCTGGAGCACCCACCCTGCCCTGCCCTGGACCACACTGAGGGCAGGAGTCAGCATTCCTCAAAGTGTGCACAGCCGGTGGCTTTCCACGTGACGGTCCTGTTCCTCAGTAATGCATAGCTGAGAAAAAGAACTTAGTACTTTTAATGGAATTTAAGATGCCATGTATTCTTTTAAGACCGCTATTATTTTACCTACCATTCGGAAAGAAAAAAGATCTCTGCCAATTAAACACACTATTGATTGGAAGGCGCATCCAGCCCTCAGCGATGTTAAAATGTGGGGAGGAAAAAAGCGAGTCTTTGAATCAACGAAATCTGGCACCCTGGATGGTGCTGGTGACAAATACCTGCATGTTGGGAAAGACAACATATTTTTCCCATTCCGGAGGCTTCCTAGGCTGAAGTGAAGTACCCAGACACCTTTCCAGAGAAAGCTGCAGACTACCCAGGATTTGGGGTCCTGTGGAGGGAGTCACCCTGCTCCTCATTTCCCCACCACCCACCCTCCCCTGGAGAGGGACGTGAAATTGTGAGCTTTGACCCTGGAGTGATACCTGGTCCTCAACGACAGATAGTCGGACTGTGCAATGCTCTGAGAGCTGCAGGAACTGAGGATGCTCGTGGATCGTGAACCCTTAAAGACAGCACCACCCGCTGCCTGCTGCCCGGCGCCAGGCACCTCGCACAGCGCAGCAAGGGCTGAGCAGAGCGCCTGGGCTGGTGCTGCGAGAATCCGACCGGTCCCTCCTGCGCCATGGGGTGCTGCTCATTAGGCTCTGCCCACACGCAGAGGCGTCACCCACATGGTGCAGTCCAGAGTGAGACACAGTGAGCGAAAGTCACGCTGGATGTTTTCAAAGGAGCGCACAGGCTCCCGGGCAGAGAGTGTGACGGTGGCTCTGTTCAGCGAGGTGCCTTTGAGGTGTGAAAGCTGTCCCCGTCAGGCAGGGTGCAGAGTCCGTGTGTGGGGGTGCCCCTGTTCTAACTCTGTTTATCTCTGTTTATAAAAGCCGAGCATGGTTTATGATTCTGCTTTGGAGTCGACATTTTCATCTCTGTGGAAGAGAGGGAGGAGATGCACATTCGGTACTGGCTGCTGGGAGCGGCTTTAGCCAGCATCCTTGCTCCTCAGCAATGCTCTTTCCATGAGAACTTGACAGGATTTTCCCTTCCCCTTGGGGGGTGGAGAGGACCTGGGACAGCCATGTGGAGAGAATCAGGGCTCCCTGCAGGTTTTCTTCTGCATGGTGTGGGCTCTGAGAAGACAGGAACCGCCTCCTTCTCTTTCACCCGGTAGTAGGCGATGTGGGTGCCCTTACCATGTCAGCGTGTGCAGCCCAGCTGCCACCTCTGCATTGCTTTGCCTGGGGACCCTCTCTGGGAGCTGCCAGCCACAAGTCAAGCTGGACGTGCTGGGGAATTAACCCCCCCAGGGAGCGACCCTCACTGCATAGCCAATAGGAGCTGGTGTAGAAAAGTCCCAGATCCTTCCTAGCATGTTGAAAAAGCCTGAGGTGTCAGTCTACACTGGCTCTGAGATTTCTCCACAGGGGATTAAGCTCTAGTTGCCCACAGTGGTTGCTGGCAGGGTGATACACCTTTTATTGTTGCCTTCCTTCCCAGCTCCCTTTAGCTCCCACATAAACTGTATGTATTCATATCCTCCTCTTGGGTGCTGCTTCTGGGAGAAACAGATCAAGGCAACCCCTTTTTCCCCAGGGCTGAGCACATAGTAGGTGCTTAATAAATACTTCTCGAAAGATGGAAAGCCTACTTCACAGGGCCAGACTGAGGATCGAATGGAGTAAAAGGAGCAAGAGTGTGTTGTGAACGCACAGCACGGGGCGAATGCAAGGCGGGCCCTCGCGCCCTGGGTGCTGGGGTGGGGCGGTGCCTGCCTCGGGGGCCCCGCCCGGCTGCCGGTGCCGAGGGCTTGTGTCTGTCTCTGCAGTTCCTGTGCACCAGCTGGTCCAGATTGAGTCCCCCTGGGAAGGAGCCGTGACCTGGAAGACATACCACACATACATTAAGGCTTCTGGAGGTTCAGTATGAAACAACGAGCGGGTTTCTTGATTTAATTTGCATTTTGAAAGTCCTGTCTTTAAACTGTCGGGTTCACATTTTATGATTTCTTTAACAATTACTCTCTTTATGCTAGAGCCATTTATCAATGCTTTTATTTTTTTCTCCCTCTAAAAACTAAAGTCTGATAATGCAGCCTTGTAAATGGAATCACTCTTTATCACCATTAAAGCTGCCAGACTCTATTTTATTGAAGCCGAGTGAGCAGCAGCGAGAGCCGGCTGCGGTTCTCCCGCGCCCTCGCACCCCCGCCGCCGAGCGCCATGGCGGGCAGCCCCTTGCGTGCTTTCCCCGCCAGATTCCCGTCTTGGGCCTGCAGTTGCGTTCCCTGTCTCTCCCCAACAACACTAGGTTTTGTTGCTTTGCTTTCAAAGAATACTGAGTCACTTTCATGAAGGTGCACATCGGTGGTTTTTCCAATATGTTCACAATATGGACCCATTTTCCAACCAGGTGGAACCGATGTCCCCACTGGGTGCAGGCTCAGCACCCAGATGTGTTGCATCAGCCAAGAAGGTGGTTCCCGGGGTGGAGGTCCTTCTCCTGAAGGCTTTGAATTTCCCGTCAGCGTTGGGCCCTGAGGAAGGCACCCCCTCGGCCCTCTCTCCTCCCCTTGCAGGGTACCTGCTTTCTCTCTTCACCCTGTCCCTCTTCTTCCTGATGATCGGCAGCTCCGCCTTTGGCAACTGGTGGCTGAGTCTCTGGTTAGACGAGGGCTCCCAGGTGAGTTTCCCTTTGCCTTGGAGTAAAATGGCTGCTGATGGAGCGTCCGATGCAGCCAGTGCCACGCACTGAGGTTATTTGCATCCCTCTGCCCTTTTCAAGAAGCTGAATTCAGTTGTTTGTGCTATATGACTCAAACCCTGAAAGCCCCTTTGACTTTTCCAGACAAGCAGGATATCTGGATTTTTATACGCCCATTTTAAAGAGTTGGCTGAAAAAGACACATGCCACAGCATGTCTGTGGGGTCCAGCACGCACAGGGTGGGGTCGGTCTTGCAGCCTCTGTCGTGCGTTCCCTCCAGGAAAGCCCAACACAGCCTAACACAGATTTGTGTCTTCTTGCCTCTAAAGAGAAGCTGGCACGTTGTCATGGGTGTTGCCCAGTGCCAGAGGTTCTGCATGGCTCTCTCCCCAAAGTCGCCTCTACAGGAACGGGACATGCAAGCATCAGACTCAGGCCCTGCACAGGCCGCAAGGCCACCAGGGGCCTTTCTCTGCAGGGTCTCTCCTGGGAAGAACTGATAAGTTTGCTCTCCCTCGAGCTTGCTGGAAGCTCTCCCAGCTTTTGGCCTATGGTTTCAAAGCTTTTCTGGAGCCCCAGAGAGTGCTGCCCACCTGCCCAGATTACATTTGACACAGTTCTGTCACTATGACACTGGGGCACTGGGCACTGGGAGACCTGGGCAGGGGAGAGGCTGTTTGGCACAAACTGCCTGAGGCCATTCCCAAGGGAGAGGCCGAAGGGTGGCCTGCCCCATGCAGAAATCGGGAGCTACCTCTGGAATAGACGTATCCTCCCAGATCCTCACTCACTCCGGCCTTGGAGAGCCTGAGGTTTAGGGTCAAGGTGGAGCCTGCTCCCACACTTGCTGCTTCCCCCTAGGCCAGCTGCGCGGTGAACTGCGCCCATGGCGGTGGCGGCTGACCCATGTGCTCGCCCCGATCCCCTGACACTGTGGGTTCAGCCCAAGCACGGCAAAGCCTCCCCTTCGAGCTGGGCCTTTTCTCAGCTACTCCCCAGGGATGCTTTTGCTGTTACGGATGTTCACCCATCAGCCACCTCTGGTTTACATTTCCGCTATTACTGTAATCAGCGAAATGGCATTTAGAAGAAAGATACTTGTTTGCTCCCCAAAGGCAGTCTTGACTTTTCACGCACAGCCTAGAGAAAAATGGAACTGCCAGTTTTTCAGGGGGAGGAGATGCCTCTTCCCAGAAATGCTGGCAAGATTGCGCGTTCTCACCGGCAGGGCGGGATGGAGCCATGGTTTCTTCGGGCCTCTGAGAGCCCTGCATCCCCCGGCTCCCGCCCCAGCCAGGGATTCCAGGGCAGTGCTCCAGTGTCCCCCAGATACCCCTCAGTAAAAGAAACAGCAAGGGGCTGTGGGGTGGGCCCGTTGTGCAGAGGAGCCCCCGAGTCTCACCAAAGGCCTGGTGGCTGCTGCCAGGCGGCAAGTTGGAGGCTGGTCCCTGGTTCTCCGTCTGGTCTGGTGCTGCCGGGCACGGCTCAGCTGGCCTCCTGGGACCCGGGTTCCTGTTGGCTTCTATGACCTCTCCAGCACGGCTGGCTTCTGAGACGGCTGCCCTGGGCCCACCTGAGTGTGCTGAGCTCGCAAGGCAGGTGCCCCTGGGGTCATGGCTGCCAGGAGGAGGGGCCGTGCAAAGCTCAGAACCTCCCAGACGGAACTGACTTGATTTTATGCACCTGACCCATCCTCAGCAATTATGCATTTCTTTTTAGTTTCTTCTCTCTGGAAAATTTCCACTCTCCTGACAGTTTACAAATTCTTGGTGCTTCTCTTGTTTTTCTCCAAAGAGGACCTGTGGGCCCCAGGGCAACAAGACCGTGTGTGAGGTTGGCGTGGTCCTGGCGGGCACGGGGCAGCACGTGTACCAGTGGGTGTACGCCACGAGCATGGTGTCCATGCTGGTGTTTGCCATCACCAAAGGCTGCACCTTCACCAAGACCACTCTGAGGGCGTCGTCCTCGCTGCATGACAGTGTGTTTGACAAGGTACAGCCGCCAGGGGGTATAGGCGCATCCTGTTATCCAGGCCACAAGGCTTTTGACACCCACTGTGTGCCAGGCACTGTGCCTGGCTCTGGGGACAGACACAGCCATCATGGAGCTTATAGCCTAGTCTGGGAGGCGTGTTGCAAATAGCTAATTACCAACCGTGAAGGCAAATTCCAGGGAGCCGTGGGTGTGTCACCAGCCTTCAGGCTGGGCTGCGGTAGAGCTGGGGGAGGCCACTCTGGAGCAGAGACGTGCAGGCCAAGAGGGCATCTCCTGCCCCAAAGAGCCCGGAGTGCAACAGAGGACCGAGAGGTACTTCTGGCCCCTCCTCATTCTGCTGCTGTGGTGGGCGGCAGCCACTGGCTGCGAGGGCCCTGGGCACAGCATGTGGGTGGGTTACATGCCTTGGGGGTAAAGAGACAGAGTGGAACTTAGCTTCCTGTTGCCCTGGGGCACCAAGTTTCTCCCTCCTCCAAAGGCACCAGCCTCTCCCACCCCAGGCTGCATCCCAGATTTGGAGGGCAAGCCTGCCCTGGGGGCTCTGCCTGGACCTCCTCACAGAGGCCCAGTCTCCTGCACTCACTCTCATTCCTGCTGGCTGCAAGAATGGGAGCATTGTCCCTTTCTCAAGGTCCCCTGACCAATGCGTTGTGCCCTGGAGAAAAGGTCAGGCCCTGTGCTCACCACTCTGGGGCAGCCGGGGTGTACTAAACTTGCACCTTGACTTGTCAGAGACTCTCTGCTTTTATCGCAGATCTTAAAGAGCCCAATGAGCTTCTTTGACACGACTCCCACTGGCAGGATAATGAACCGTTTTTCCAAAGATATGGACGAGCTGGATGTGAGGTTGCCGTTTCACGCAGAGAACTTTCTGCAGCAGTTTTTTATGGTGATATTTATTCTCGTGGTATTGGCTGCTGTGTTTCCTGCTGTCCTTCTCGTCGTGGCTGGCTTTGCTGTGGGCTTCCTCATTCTTTTACGGTAGGTCTATGCACTATTTAAAAAGGAGGAAACAACATGCGCGCACACACCCACACGCAGGGTTCACCATGCATGGTGACCGGGTCCATGTCGGGTGATATCGAGCACTTGCTGTCTTCTCTGATGG
The DNA here is from genome assembly GCA_963574885.1 of Lepilemur ruficaudatus. Taxonomy (NCBI): domain Eukaryota; kingdom Metazoa; phylum Chordata; class Mammalia; order Primates; family Lepilemuridae; genus Lepilemur; species Lepilemur ruficaudatus. The sequence goes on from CAUYRT010001150.1 coordinate 41,956, forward strand.
AGCAGCACATTGATTTCTAGCACTTACTAAACCCCAGGTGCTGTGCTAAGTGCTTTGCATACATCTGGCATTTTAGCCTCTGAGCAACCCTGAGACGTGGAGATTATTGGGGGTTAAGGCACTGGTCGCAGGCCAGGAAGCTAGTAAGCAAGATTGCTGTCTGTCTGCTGATAACTTCTTAACCATGGGGCTCCGTCATTCCTCCTGCTGGAGAAGAGAGAGGAGACCTATCCTCAGTCACTCTGAGCTTTGAGAAATTGATGTGGTTAGAGAAAGGCCCCAGGCAGCTTTGCACAGGGGATTCTTGCTGTGGCTGTGAGGGAAGCACGGGGGTGGCGATGATCCCAACCTCCCAGCAGACCCGGGCCCCCTCCATCCCTAGAGTGAGCTGGGGCTCCCAGCAGATAGCACGGTGGATCTTGAGTGAGGGGTAAAGCATTGCAAACCAGAAAGCTTTGCATTAGAGCTCCTGCTCTGCCACAAAACTAGCTGGAGGACTGGGGAAGTCAGAGAAATGCAGCACCCCTCAGGGTCCTCTCCCCAGAATGGTCAACACTAAGTACATGCCTCACCTGTTTCAGGGAGCATGTCACAAGGATCAAATGAGACTACCTGCTTATAGATTAAAAATGGACTGAGGCATTATGCAGGAGTTTCCCTAAAAATCAGTAACTAAAAACAATAATTTGTTGTGCTCCTAGATGTGCCCAGTCCTGGACTGGACATTGGGGATCTTAAAGAAAATGCCCCAAATTATAAAAGCTTCAGTCCATGACCCCGGGCCTGTCTCTGCCTGTAAATGGGGCTGTTTGGTTGGCCCAGGGACACCACATTCAGATCCTGGCTTCAGAAACGTTGCTTTGGCCACAATGTGGAGGAGGGCAGAGCTCCAGCAAGACCAGGGCCGGCTACAAGGTGGGAGTCTCTTGACATTTGTGTCTGTGTGTGAGGCGATGAGGACCAATCGTGAGCAGCCGCAGAACAGAAAAGAATGGACTCGAGCGCTGCCTCCAAGTACGGGGTGGTGTCTTCAGGGCTTTGTGACTGGCGGAGTTTTGGGTGTCAGGAGATGGGGAAGGCCAAGGTGAGGCCAAGGCGGGAGGGACGTGAAGAGAGGCGCAGGGGAGGCGGGAGGAGAAGCGGTTGCGCAATGAAAATCGCAAGTTCCATTGCGGGTCTTCCACGTTTGCTCATCACAGCGCAGACGGAGCCGGCGTGCGCTGGCGGGGCCTGGGTGGGCTGCGCTGCGGCTGGAGAGCTGGGCCTGGCCCCGCCGACAGCTGGCATGGCTGTGGGCAGCGGCACCAGTGCCCTGGGAGTCAGCAGAGCCAGACTGTCGCCGTGGCTCCCGTTGGCCCCGTGGTGTCTCCAAGAAGGGGCACGTGGGCTCCATCTCAAAACTCAAGGGCTTATTGTGATGACCAAATAAAAATAATTTCTGGAAGTCCTTTACAAAGATACGAGCATGTCCTGGATGTCAGTTCTCAAAATGGGCTCCCTGGGCTTGTGCTCATTTTTGTGATTCCCCCATTTGACCACCGCTCCTGTCTGTTCTCTTGTTTGCGCTGTTGATTTACTTAGCAAAAGCTTTTGCTCTGCCCTGCTCCCCAATTCCTGCTCCAAAGACGAGACAGGCCGGAGCTGGTCCTGACCAAGTTATCCAAATGTGTCCAACCAGTGCGCTCGAGCTCTGAACTCATGAGGTTTCCCTCCTCATCCCTGGAGTTAGTTTTAGCTGAGAGGCAGGAGGCCTGAGCGTTTTCTCTCTCTCGGGCCAGGCAGCTAGCGTGCACCCCAGAGGTCTAGATCCCCTGCTCACCAGGGCTCCCACGTGAAGGGGAGCTGCACCCCGTGGGGGTTCGGCTTTAGAGTCAGCTCCTGAGGCTATTACATAACGATGTTCATTCAAAATTGCCTTTAGAAAGGCCACACGTTGGCAGTGGACGCACCACTTTTTCCTCCAGAGTTAGAACAGATCACTTTCCCCCCGAGTTGGGCACCAAAAAGGGGTTGGCTTCTACTCAGGGGCTGCGCCGTGTGAGAAACTCTGGTCTTTGAAGGCTGGACTCACATCTTGTGCAGCGAGACATCCCTGCCATGAGACGCAGGAACGAGACCACACGAAGGAGACCGTGGTTTCCCACACTCTCCCATGGCCTGGGTCTGCACCCCAGGCAAGACTGGCCCGTCCTGTCCCCAGCCAGGCCGCGTGGTCTCCGACTTAAACTCAGTCTGCACGTGCTGGGCCAGCCCGCTGGGGCTGCACTGTGAGCCCCTCGTGCCCTCTCGATTTTCCTGCAGCATTTTCCACAAAGGAGTCCAGGAGCTCAAGCAGGTGGAGAACGTCAGTCGGTCGCCCTGGTTCTCGCATATCACCTCCTCCATGCAGGGCCTGGGCATCATCCACACCTATGGCAAACAGGAAGAGTGTATCAGCAGGTGAGTCCTGCGTGGGGCCCCTGCCCCGGGCCCGCGGGCATCGTGCCTGCGCCTGAGTGGGAACAGATGCTCTTCTGGCTGTGGGAAGGGAAGTCTGGCTTTGGGCCTGGCCGCAGAGGAAGAGCCGGCCGACTCGGGGAGGGGCACGCCAAGACACCTGGCCTCTTCCCAGCATCTGGGGCCCCAAGTGGTGTGAATGAGTGGAGCTCCTACAATGACTTTTCACCATCAAAAATCAATTCAGCAAAATAGGGCAAAGCAAAAAAAAAAAGGAAAAAAGAAAAGAAAAGAAAAGAAAAGAAAAAATCACTCATAAGCCCCAGACCCCAATCCTATTAGTATTTTCATATATTTCCTTCCAGTCTTTTCTTTTTTGTCTATTCATGGGGTTTTCTTGTTCTTCAGAATTTATAATCATTTTTAAAAAATTCACTTAACATTTAAAACAAACATTTGTCATATTATTTTATATTCTTTGTAAAAACAATTTTTAAAGGGCACATTTCACTTCAATTAGTGTTTCCTTCTTTTTAAAATGTGGGGACTAGATTAGAAAATTTCTCTGGAAGCTCATAAAATTCAACGCGAAATGTATCAGTGACAGCAGGCTCACTGCGGTGACAACCCCAGATCTTAGGGACTTCACACAGTAATTGTTTATTCTTCCTCGACTCACAAGTTATCGAGGGTCTATGGGGAAAAGGGGTTGGGGGTCCAGCCTGCACTCGGGCACTGTCTCTTTCTGTCTGGGGCTCTTCCGTCCCAAGGGCCTCGGGGCCTTCTCCAGGCCCCTCGGTGTGTATCTGGAAGACCAGGGGAGAGGGCAGGAGGGACCGGTGGGAAATCTCTGCGGGTCAACCCCAGCAGAGCGTCTCAACGTTCCTGCCATTGGTTGGCCAGATCTCAGGCCCGGGCCCACCGGAGTGCAGGGCAGGCTGGGAAATGTAGTCCAGCCGTGTCCACGGGAGGACGAGGAAATGGAGTCTGGGGACTCTGTAGCAGTCCGTCCCACACAGAAATTCTTCTTTCCTATCTTTTCCTTCCTTAGAAAGCTGACACACTCCTCAATGTTCACATCTATTTTTTCCTCTCTCGCTCTCCCACGTTGCCACCCAGAATCTCAGTGTAATGTGATGTCACAACTTGCCTTTAGTTCTGTCAGCAGCTAGTCCTGTTCCTAGTGTGACCTGAACGTCATTTGTCAAGAGTCCTGCATCTCGTGTAGACCCTTCCGATGTCCTGGTCATGGGGAAAGTCCCCGGGGCCGTTCGTCTACTCACCCATGACAAACAAAACACATCCAAGCTTTGTGTTCCTGCACATCTTCCTCCAGGATTCCCAAGAGAATCCTATAGAAAGCTGAGCAGGATGGATGGGGTTTCCCCTTCTTTTAATATTTTCTTTCCGGAGGGCTTGGGCTTCCTGATGTGTATGGCTTTTGCCACCAGACAAAAATTGCTGCAGCATTAAAAATAGAAAAGATTTGAGGTCACATTCCAATTTGATCTCAGCTAGTGATTTTGATTCTGCACAATGTAACTGACCACACAGATAAGAAAGGAGATGACTTCTAAGCCACTTAAGCTGTCAGATGAACTTACAGGTCGTATAGCTGCATGATAGAACCAACACAGTGTTTGGAAGAATATTTTGACCAAGTTCTGGGGAAAGCAAGTCAGATTGGAACGGAAAGGAGGCGGCGGTGGCAGAGCCCAGGTGGGCTGGCTGGAGGCGCTGCCAGGGGAACCCTTGCAGGACTCTGAGGACGGGGTGGAACGTGACGCCCGAGAACGTTCACCGCCGTGCCAGGGGACTGTCACTCCTTAGGGGGCTAAACACCGAAAGGTTTTTATTTTTTTCCCAATGATTTCTACCAGTTGTTCTGATGAAGCCCCTTTCCTGCTAGGTTAGGGACCCCTCCATGGCAATTGAATCTGATGTCTCTTTTGGTTAATGGTTAGTTCAGTTGGGTTAAAATTTCCATCTTGAATATGTTCAAGTCACAGCTTTCTGTTCCCCTTAGAGGCTTGGCGTGGCAAGGCTGCGCGTGCTGTGTGTGTGTGTGCTGTGTGTGTGCTCTGTGCTGTGTGTGTGTGTGCGCGCTGTGTGCTCTGTGTGTGTGTGTGTGTGTGCGCTGTGTGCTCTGTGCTGTGTGTGTGTTCTGTGCTGTGTGTGTGTGTTCTGTGCTCTGTGTGTGTGTGTGCTCTGTGCTGTGTGTGTGCTCTGTGTGTGTGTGTGTGCACTGTGTGCTCTGTGCTGTGTGTGTGTTCTGTGTGTGTGTGTGTGCTCTGTGCTGTGTGTGTTCTGTGCTCTGTGTGTGTGTGCTCTGTGCTGTGTGTGTGTGTGCTGTGTGCTCTGTGCTGTGTGTGTGTGTGCTGTGTGCTCTGTGCTGTGTGTGTGTGTGTGCTCTGTACTGTGTATGTGTGTGTGCTCTTTGCTCTGTGTGTGTGTGTGCTCTGTGCTGTGTGTGTGCGTGTGTGCTCTGTGCTGTGTGTGTGTGCCGTGTGCTCTGTGCTGTGTGTGTTCTGTGCTCTGTGTGTGTGTGTGTGCTCTGTGCTGTGTATGTGTGTGCTGTATGCTCTGTGCTGTGTGTGTTCTGTGCTCTGTGTGTGTGTGCTCTGTGCTGTGTGTGTGTTCTGTGCTCTGTGTGTGTGTGCTGTGTGCTCTGTGCTGTGTGTGTGTGTGCTGTATGCTCTGTGCTGTGTGTGTGCTCTGTGCTCTGTGTGTGCGTGTGTGCTCTGTGCTGTGTGTGTGTGTGCTGTGTGCTCTGTGTGTGTGTGTGTGTGTGTGTGTCAGGGGGCAGGCTTGCAGGGGGAGAGCCGGTCTGTTCTCCTAGACCCCCTCTCCCTGTTCTCTAAGCCTCGGTCTCAGGAGCTGGTGCGGGGGGTGGGGGGCAGGTTGCAGCCCCAGGCGGCTGCGGCTGGGTTCACTGTCTCCACGCCAGCTGGCTGTGCAGATGTGGAAGGACAGCCAGACCCACCAGGCTGGCTCCCTGGCAGCTCTGCTGGGCACTGCGCTTGAGTGGGACTCACTGCATCTTCCAGCGGGCTCTGCTGGGCAGCCCTCACGCTGCGTCCCTGTGCCATGGCGGCCTCTCTGCCTCGCCCCGAGCAAGACGATAGCCCCAGATGTCATCTTCCCTCTGCGCTCGCAACTCGAGGAGCCACTCGTTCCCGGATGATGAACTCTGGGGCTGGGTCTCGTCCCACCCTCTGCCACCCCGCGCCGTGCTCCCCTGCTCAGCAAGCCCTCTGGCCTTGTAGATGCGCAGCAGAAACAAGGTGCCAGATTCCCCTCCTTGGGGAGACTCCGGCTTTACAGGCAATTATCTCGAAGCTTCTGTCTTTGACACGGGGCGGGGAGCCAGGCGAACGCCCTCCCTCTGCTCCTCTGAGGTGGCCTCCCCCACACCAACCCCCTCCCTGCTGTGGAGCAAGGCCCCTGTGATTCCACAAGGTCTCTGAGGACGGGCTGACTCTGAGCCTGGGGTCCGTGGCGTTGAGGGGAGGTGCGCGCCCCTCTCCTTCCCAGCGGTGGGTTCCAGTTGTCAGTTCTGGGAAAGACAGAGAGAGCCCACCTAGCACCACCCGCTCCGCCACGTGGGATTTCTCAGAATATGCGCAAATCAGAGACGTCCGTGGTGGCAGATGTGAAGGGCACAGATGTGTATAGATACATGCTCATTCCTGCAAGGGTTCACTGTGGGTTAAAAATTCCCTCGCCTTACTTCCCCAGAAGCCCTAACCCTAAGTCTATGGAAGCACAAGTGGATCTTCTATTTTATCTAATTTTCTTAATTTTAGGTTTAAGATGCTAAATGACAAAAACTCCAGCCACCTCCTCTACTTTAACTGTGCTCTCAGGTGGTTTGCGCTAAGGATGGATTTCCTCATGAACATCGTCACCTTCATTGTGGCCTTGCTGGTGACCCTGAGTTTCTCCTCAATCAGTGCTTCATCCAAAGGCTTGTCATTGTCTTACATCATCCAGGTAACAACTGTGCAAGGTTGGGCCTGGCCTGGAGGCTCTGGCATAGAATATCTCGTGCAAAGGGATCGTGCTTTTGGATGGACATAACCAAAAAAAGCCAACTCAAATAGGTTTAAACAATAAAGGGAGCTTAGTAGCTCACATCATTCAAAAGTCAGGCAGTTGTGTGGACTTCAGGCACAGTTGGATCATGGCTCTTAGCTTTGCCTTCTGCTTGTGATGGCTTCCCTCATAGCCTCTGGGATCTACAGCAGGAAGAAAGCAAGAAGGCCTTTCCTGCCCTAGCCATTGAGCAAAAGTCCTGAGCTCTCTCTTATTGGATTAATTTAGGCATCCCAGAACTATTTAGTGGTTTGATGGGATTGGGATAATTGGTTTAGGCTAATAGTGGAGTCACACAGCCCTCCATAGTCGGGGAAGGGAAATGAATGCTGGAGAGGAAATCACAACGTCCCTGACAAATAATAACCGACTTTTCTTCTTCTTGGTTGCTTTGTTTTTCTTTCTTTTGAATAATAACAAAGATGAACATGGTACGACTATGATTATTTTCAGGCACTGTTCTTTACCTAAATTAATCCATTTACTCTCCCACAACACTATGAAACTGCCATCATCCCCATTTTGCAGATGAGGAAACTGAGGCCCAGAAAGACTTGCCCAAGATCATGCACCTGTCATGTGTGAGAGGTGGCATTCGAACTCAGGCCATCTCTCCTGGTTGTCTAAATCTTGTTCCTTGATGTATGCCTCAGTTTTCTTTCTGGAAATTTTTCTGATGTAGTCCTTATCCTTGTTGCTCTGAAACACTAGGGCAATGTACCTGAATGTGGCCTTTTCTCATATAGTCTGTTTGATGCTGTGTGTTCTTTTAGATTAACGTCAAATCTCTCTTTAGCTTGGAAAAATTTATCCTTTTTCTCCTTTATTTTCACAATTCCTCCTTGTCTCTGTTTTTTCTTTGTGTGACTTATATTGGTTGAATATTGGATTTCTTGCATCAATTCTCTGTTACCTTTCATTTATCTCAAAGATTCCATTTTCTTGTCTTTTTCTCTTTATTCTCGGAATTTTCCGTAGCTTTGGCGTTCAGCCATTCTTTTGAATTTTCCTATATTCATATATTTAATTTCACAAGCTCTTTCTCTTTTTTTTGAGACAGAGTCTCACTCTGTTCCCCGGGCCAGAGTGCTGTGGCATTAGCCTAGCTCACAGCGACCTCAAACTCCTGGGCTCAAGCAATCCTTCTGCCTCAGCCTCCCGAGTAGCTGGGACTACAGGCACGCGCCACCATGCCGGGCTAATTTTTTCTATTTTTCAGTTGTCCGGCTAATTTCTTTCTATGTTTAGTAGAGATG